>JAVSBS010023178.1:8258-80666 GCA_033124195.1 Coracias cyanogaster
AAATATAAAGGACTTACTGATGAAGCTTCTAACACCTTAACTAGAGCAACTGGACCAAATTTCAGTTTTTATTCTCAGGTTTCCTTTCTCTCAGTTTCCTACCTGTGGCCCCATCAAAAATACTGAATCATTCCACTCTCTCCCCACTGCTCAACTTAAATTACTTTTAAAAGGTTTTATCATCCTTAATTGTCATTTATCCGAGTCATAATTATTTAATCCTTTAATCTCTTTTCAAAAGTCAATCTTGAGCTCTTCCCCACTGGTTCTCTTTACACAAGGTCCAACCACCTCAGCAGTGAGAAACTCCAACGTAACTGAGATATTTGCAAGGAATCAGCTTCTAGTGGTGATCATCTAGAGATTCTAATGAATAAAGCTGTTAATTTTACCATGTTGTAGAGATAACATTCATTTTCTTCATTATTATTTTGCCTTCAATTCCACATTTCCTTCACTTTCATTGCCTGATAGAGACTTCGGGGTAGAGAAGCTGGGGGATAGAGAAGTCTGTAACTGATGAGACTTAATTAAAGCAATCAGAAGAAAAGTCCATGTTATCCCTGTGGCTTTATCCCTAAACTTAATTTCACCTGTGTCGGACTCCCACAACCTGCCAAAATGATGGTGAAAGCCTGGTTGCCCTGAAATTGATTTCCAAAATCATGATTTAATTCTTCTTCTCTGTTTCTCCAATTTTTTTTTTCCTGTTGATATTCCACTGATCAGAGAGTGAAGAAGATTTGGTGGGAATTGTGTAATTCAAACTGTTCTCTATTCCTAGCAGAGACTTCTCTCTTGTAATCTGGCACATAATCTATTTTAGCTTCAGCCCTGAGCGACAGCGAATTCTATTCGCTGGGATACAGCTGAATCTATCAGTGATGGATGTTCTGTTCACATTGTTATGAATCTCTGATAAATCTATTTCCTCTAAAACTAGGACACTTTAAAACACCTGCAATTGTCACCTTTTTATCTTCAACGTACAAAAAATAATAGTGTAGTGACTGCTGCTGGTTAAGCCCACCATTGATGGTCCACGTCCATTTTCTCTTGCCTTACACAAGCTTCAGCTAGTCCAGATTCTGGCCGCTAAGGATGTAATGGGTGTTGTGAATTATAGCTGATGACCCTGAGAAAAATGCCATTTATTGTCAATTATCCATTATAATCTGTGGGAAAAACAAAATACTTTTCTTGAAATGCTGTGTGAAAAACAAGTTTTGGCCCCAAATTTTCGGAACATAATCTAACCCCTAGATTCACTCTTCTCTTATAATGCCGATGAGCCCCAGGAGTACTCATAAATATTGGCAGACTGAAGTAGGTAGTCTTCTGCCAGTTTTTTTCCTGCTAAACCGTAGTTAGTGTTTTTAACATGGTGATACATAACAACGCCCTTAATGCTATTCCTTGGAACTTCATCCTGAAATTCTGTTTCAGCTCACTTAGGTCCTAGGACATGTAGATCAGCTAACGATACTGCTGCCAAAAATAGTTAATGAATTTGCTGACAGACCCCAAGAAGGGTGGGGGTCTGCATTTCAAACAGCTGCATTTTCAACTGCAGCAGGAGGAATAACGCTAACTTTTGTACTTCCAAGTTTTATTCACTTTCGTTCCACGTATATCAGCGAGGCTTGCATTTAAATGTAGCGTTCGAGGTATCCTGTATCTAAAATACTTATTAAACTAGCGTCTGTACCACACTACTCTGAGATGTATGAGGAAGACAACAGCTGAAACACGCTGTCCTTCTCCTAAGACTTCTCATGATGCCAGGAGCCTGTTGCTTTTCTTTCGATAATCAGCTCATAGCCAGCTCATTATTACACTGAGATCTAAAATGTCATTTCAATTTGACTGGTATTTGCCTCTTCATCTGGACACTCTCTAGATTAACACTGTCACGTTATTTCAACGCAAGTCTTGTGAATGAAGAAATGAGATGAAAGTGGGGATACAGACCTCATTTATCACCGTGGCTATGTTACAGCTTCTGGGCTGTGGTTTTCCCAGTAAGGCAGTTTTATTTGTCAAGTCTGCTCCTGACGTTTGTATCAGTAGACAGTTTGCTTCCTTACAGTTCCTGCTATGGATTTTGGAATACTTCCTGGGAGCTGTGTAGGGACTCAGTGACTACCTCGCATCTGGGATGACAGATACATTATTAGTGCATTGAGCGTAGTGAAGTTTGTGAGATGCTAACCACCGTGGAAATGGCATGATGTCACAGCTCAGACCTGGGCACCAAACACAGACGCACCCGGGTCCTTACCACGTTCAACCACAAGTTGAACGTTTGAAGTATTGGTACTCTTGAAGTATTGGTTGCTCTTTTGTTCAGGACAACAGCCCACACATGGAATATTATCCTGTTTTTCAACCTTTTCGTTTGGTTGAAGTTCTTTCTCCTAACAAAACCTTTTCATCCCAAATTGAAACCATGGCTAGTGCAGCCTTCTGAACCGCTAATGAGATGTGGCTGTGGGAATCCTCAAGACCAGTAAGTTTGAATCTTAACAGATATTTGTGTTTATGTAGTGGAAATATGAGAAAGCATATTTTGACTAATGGTATCACCCTAGAGAGAAACATACTTGTTATAAATATGTTCCATTGCAATTGCTGGAAATCTAACAAAATTGCCATAAACAGGACTTACATCAATGTTTCTGCTTGACCTTTCTGGGAGAATAAAAGTACCTTCTGGGAATGCAAAACAAATGAATTTTTTGGAAGCAAAGTGAGTAACACAGCCCTTCCTCTTCAGAAAATGGAGCCCCGATATAGCTGCTGCTGCTTAGTAACGGTCCCTCAAAACGATTCATAAAAGCACCAGATGTAAAGCTGCGCACGTGTGTTTCTGAAACTCCAGGCTCTGATGCGGAACTCAGAAATACTCATGCTGTGGGTCTAAGAATCTGAGATTCTAGATCAATAGCGTTTTCAAAATGAAAGCCATATCCTTCTAGAGATGGAGAAGCTACGGAAGCAACTCCCCTCACACACGTGCTTCTGCCAGTTGATGTGTTGTTGGAGCTGCGACAGCTGCTGCGTTCCGCTTCCTGCTGCTTCTCTTCTACAGTGTTCTCTTAGGAGAAAGGTATCCTGTCTAGCACAGAAAACCTGCTAGAAATAGTGTGAGGAAACCCACCATTTTTGAGAACTTGGTTAACCTACAGAAACACTATTGGCACCACAAAAGTTGAGTGTATTTACTAGGGCCAGAAGGGTACCAAGACACTTAATGCAAATCATAGTTAGTGTTTCTGCCCATCGTTAAATATTACAGATAAATGTAAATGCAGAACTGAACTAGAACTAAGGAAATTGGGGGGTTTTTCCCTTAGACATTATTCCAAACGACTCCTTAGTTTGGATTATCACAATCCAAATTGAAGTGTCTTATAACACCTTATGCAAATAAGGCAAAAAGACTATTTCATGTTGCAACTAAACCCCATTTTTTTCATACATTCCTAGTAGCAGATGCAGTATGTTCACATAAGGAATACTATTAGCCTAGAAGTGAAGTGTAACCGAGCTCCTAGAAACATCCTCATCTCCTGCAGCCAGCGACAGCTGAAGCAGTTTGATCCCTTACCCAGCTCCTCAAGTCGATGAAGTAAGAAACATGAATCCCTCATTGCAACACACAGTTCCCTCATAGTTCCTTTTAAAGCGAGGAAATAATTTAAAGCCAATTAGAACTTCTGATGCATTTATTACCCAACAATCACGACAAAATAAATAAAATCACCATGTTTGTCTTGCAGAGCCTGATAAAGCGAAGTGAGTGACTCCTCGCCCCGCTCCTAAACCCTCCTGAGCAGAGCTCTGCTTTGGCAAGGCAGGTTTAAAACCAGCCAGGAGCTCTGCCAGCAAAAGTACAGCACCAGCGCATTTCTAGATTGGCTCTTCTTCTGTGGCTGCTGCCAACTGGCTCCCGTCACCACGGCAGAGCAGAGGCTGAGCTCCTTCGCTTAACCCTCTGCTACAACCAGGCAGAGTCGAAAGCCTGACTCTCACCGTCTTGATACGAAAAATCTCACCTTTCATAAAAAGTAATGGGCTGGCGAGTGTGGTTTGCACAGCAGTGTCTGTGCGATCGCCCGCAAACACACACTGTTCAGATTTCCGAAGGATATCAGTAGATAGAGTTATTCCTGCTCACCCCATCCTACCACTCTCCTTCCTCCCTCTCCACACATTCACATGTTAAAATTAAGTGGGTCTTAACAGATCCGTAAGTGGGATATACTCAAGTGTTTCCAATTTACCCTCAGTGAACTCGAATGAAAAACACTTGAAAATGAAATTCTGGGTGAAATCTTCCAGCATTGCTGCAGCATATGGAGCTAATTTCAAATAGCACTTTGATAATGTCATGATCTGTTAGAAAGTGTTCACCTTATAGCAGAGACATTATAAACTCAGTTGCCTCACTCGGTGTATGTTCATCTTATGATCCATAAGAAAGCTATTTAGTGGATTGTGAAATGTGAACTTTGGCCAGAGCTCATTTAGAAAGATCATTATGCTGTGGATGGTGCAGCTTGTTTCTCCTGTGAGTTGCGTATTATTCCACTGTTCACAGCTAGTAAATTCACATCTAATAAGCTGCAAAAGTTATCAGATGAAACGCAGCCCATCGTAATCCCCACGTGAAGTAAACAACTGATGAAAAATTAGTTCCAGCACATGTAAGAAATAGTTTTGCAAACGGCATCTGATAAAGGAGTTGGCTTTATTAACAACTAACTCATTCACACAATGGAGAAAATGCAGAAATCTGGTCTATCTCTACAGGCCACAGCATTTCTCAAGTGCTTACCAGGAAAGAAAAAAACTGAACTGGAAACAAAAGCACATAGAGACCACATCTCCCGGCACGCATGTAACTTGGCCCTGGGAATGCAGGGGTAGAAATGTGTAGAAGGGATTTGCAGGATGTGAAACCCAGGTGAACAGGCACTTGAGCAAACGAAAGTCTTGTTGTCGGGCTGCTGTCACATGGACCGACAACACCGAGAAGGCCACGTTCCTAACTTCAGACAAACTACTCACAGCTCTGCATTGACGGTTGAAGAAAGTAGCAAATTTACACGCCGCTTCTTGAGACAAACCGCGGGCCAGTGACTCCTACCGTGAATGCAACTAACTTTTGGTTCTTCTAAACCCAAACAGGCAGTAGTAGCACCCAAAGGGCTGGGCCAGCAACCAGGGTAAACGCAAATGCCAGCACAAATGTGTGCTCATGTTGGGCCTTTCCACCTGCCGCTGGCAGGAAGGTGAGTGGTGTCAAGCTGGCTACGACAGATTCATGCTCCTCAGAAGACCCCCAACTTGTAGGCAGTTCTTAAGAGCCTCTTGACAATGCAATACAGGGTAAAAGAGTCTAAAAATCCTGGGGTTCTCCCTAGGACAGTAAGTTTTCAAGCACTACAAATTGTGTTTTCAGAAGCACTGCTTCAGATCTGGAGCCCTCTCAGAAATCTACTTCTTTGCAACGCTCCAAAGGGAAGCCCATCGCTGAGTTTGTTTTAGAAGTCTGTTTGCTGCGTAATCCTTGAGACATCACCCGAGGTCCCCAACGGAACACCAAGCCTACTGTGGTTTCCCTTCAGCAAGTTTCCAATAAACAACACATGAGCAAACAGTAACAACCAGGAGCTTACGCAACGGTTCTGGTATGATGCACTAGAAAGGATGCTCACGAGTAGATCTGATAAAAATCATACAATTCAGAAAAGCAGGAAGCTCAAGCAGTTGGCTGGGGCTAAAGGTGTTATAGAAACGTCCACCGTACATGGTGATCGCTCCAAGCATTGCAGAGTCCACCAAATGGCTTAAGTGAAAGGCACCAGATACACGTAAAATCGGGTAAATGCACTCAGAATGAGCTCTAAACTAAACAAACTTCATTTCACTAAGTGCCGAGTCCTGAGAACTTCACTATGTTTTTCTCTTGCTTTCGCAGCTGGAATAAGAGTCAAGAAAGGTCTTTCAAGATGTAACCCTCAGAAAATCCGTGGTAAGCCTCGTACTAGGGACAACCTGATAGACCAGAAATGGCAGAAATTTTGGTCTGACGTGACAGATTTTCTTCTTTCCCCTTCTTTAAGTCAGTCCCTCAGCCTGCAGCAATAGCTCAGGCCAGAGGTTTCCCAGGTGCTAGCAGGAGCAGCTCTTTTCCCCTGCCTCGTTTCTCCTTTACTCCAGCAGCAATCCCTCTGCCTCTGAAGTCTCTCGTCTTTTCTTGCCAAAGAGAAAGGAATGACAAAAGCATTCAAAGAAAAAGAAAAACCAAGAAATCCCAAGCCTCCTGTGTGACATAAAGAAAACAATTCACATGATCTTTATTTTTGTAACCCTCGTCCTCCTCTCACCCCCATGCCTGTTGTTATCACTCAGCATGTTATTGTTATTACTTGAAATTTGTTTTTAAAAGTGCCTATCCAGCGCTGGAGGTGCTTGAATACACACTGAAAAGATACAAAACATATGTCTAGCTTAGACCCTGTGTTCCCTGAGGAAGGGCTGGTATCCTCTGCAGCACACTTATGGCATGAACAAATTATGAACAATAATAATAAAGAATAACTTGTGCCTATTTATCTGTTTGGTCTATGAAACTGATCTGGCAGTGACCCTGAAAACTCTTGGTGACACACACTGTGGTTCAGTTAAAACCAAGCTGCTCTTTCCATTATTTTTTTTCCGAATAGCTTGAGTCAAAATCCCAGGGTAGGTGACACAGAGCGACCCTCCTGCTTTTGATGTGAATGGGAAAGGATTTGTCTTTTTATATCAAAGCTAGCTGGGAAGAGGAGGTGGGTGGCCATGAAAGGGAAAAGCCATGAAATTGTCTCCATTGGTTTATAAGAAACAGCCATTCGATGGGATTTTGGGAGGGGGAAACCTTCTGAAAAATGTGCTCGTGTGATTCCTCCCGAGGCCAGCACATCAGAGCCAAGCGCTCGTATCAAGTGGAGGGGGGGGGCAGGAGAAGTTCTTCACTTAATTGAGAACACACTTGTTTGCAGAGTTCAATGTCGGGAACTCCAACATTGTTTTTAAAAGACAGGGTATTGTGTAGGTGTCGGAATTCCGAAGAGGCAAAACAAAAACGGATGGAAAAAGGCAGCTGTGATGATTTAACTCTCCAAACACCTTTAGCTGTTTCCCTTTCCGTGCCCCACCAACTGGATCTCGCTCTTCTCTCTTGGCTGCTGCTAAGAGAAGCGAGCCCGTCTCCACCGGCCCTCTCCGTGCTCGCCTCTCTAGCACGTTCTTCCTCCAGCAGCCTCCTCCTGCCTACACCCAGTTTACTGCATCCAGCCCTTCCTCCCCGCTGTCCCCTTCTCGCAGCCGCTTCCCCGGTTGCTGCTGCCGCCCGGCCAAAGCCAAGCTGCCTGCGTGACATACCCATACCTCCTCCCGCTGCTCCTGGCTTGAGAGAGGAGGTTCACTTATGAATTAGCCTCGCTTCGCACAGTCAAACCCAAACGGTACCTTCTTACTGCACAGAGCCTATAGCCTACATCTCTGATGTTCTACCTCAGAGGTCTTCTGAAGACAGAGTAAAGGACACGCTTCCATTGACTAGCTTATCTGGCAGTTCCGATGGAACACAAAACCAAAAGAGACATTGCTAAAACCCCCAAAATCCTTTAAAAAGCCTCCTTGTTTTTCATTACTAGGGCAAAGTTTCTGCATATTAGTGGCAGTCCTGTCAAAACACAGACAAGCCATAGAAAGAGGCTGAAGGCAATTAGCATCCTCACGTTTCACAATTCGCTTGCTGCTGGTCTGATGCAATGACAGTTCTGTATTCCTGCTTTTGACGCTGACAGATGAAGGCAAGGTAGTTCTGCATAACTCGAATCAGGTGAAATTTACCTAAATATCACCCTTATCTGCTGAATGAGGCCTTTTAAATGCATTGTAGAACTAGAACACAGTAAAAACATTGTAAGGTATGAGTTTTTTTTTCTTGAAGGTTATGATATTCCCAGTCCTAATCAATAAACTAATTGACCTATGTCAAGGTGATGACCTAGAATTCATTTTAGTTAGAAATAATTGCTTGTTATTGAAAGCCACTTAAAATGCCTAGCTATGGGTTGAAGCAGCTGAACCAGTGTAGAAACCACCATATAATTCTGTCAGCATATTCTATATAATATTCATTTTTCTAAAATACATAATTTTGCCTGTTTAGCAGTAACTTTCTTTTTACACGCAAAAAAGCTATCTTTCACCACAGCTGACCCGGTAGCAGAATGACGATACAGTACTTCTGACTTAGGAAAAGATAAGGAGAGATGAGCAGGTACCAATGTGGTAAAGGAATGAGAATAAAAGACACAAGGCAGAAAGCCAAATTTGGGTTGATGTGATGGATTCTTCTGCGTGAGACTTTTTATCTCACCCCTTCTATCTTGGCTGCCTTTATGGTAACAAATGTGGCTCCTCCTTCCCATCATCATATAGTTTAAAGTGATGTACCATTCTTTCATCAGAGGAATTTTTGCCAGGAGAGAGAAAACAGCAAGGAGAACACTCTGAATTTGGAGATAAATAGCACAGTTTTACATAATAAATTAAATGACTAAAGCTTTTGAAAGGCTCAGTTAAAAGGTGACCCAGCAGAATACTAAGTGCTCAGTGGCAGACAATTATACTTCCTGCAGGACAAAAATGTGTAGATCGATGTGTTTTAATCACACTGCTTAAATGACAACAGGTAACTGGAGTTGTATCATGGCCAAATACCTCTGGCATAAACATATTTTCTTATACGGCGCATACATTTTTTGCCTAACTCAAGACAGGCAGGATATATTGCCACTGAAAACCACTTTTGTTTAATTATTATAACAATGCTAATGTGAATCTTGCAGTTCATGGGAAGAATTGTGTTGTTTCGTCTTAAATGTTGATAGACAGGAAGGGGAAATACTGTGGTACCCAAAGAGATGTGTTACAACTTGCTCTCATCCAATGTCATCATGACACTGAGAAATGAAAAGCGGTATCACAAGCTTCTGACATAAATATTAATTGATATGGAAATCCAAAGGGTGGGATAAAGTGCTGGATTATTTAGTTTAGTACAGCTTCTGGTAGTATCTTGTGGTTGGCTTGGTTTGGAATCAAATTCGTTTTTCAGACTACAAAACCTCTACATTTCAGTCCAAAAGTTGACATGTTTGCCCGTCACTTGCAACCACTAATTTATTTTTTATCAGTTAAAGGGCCAGAGCGGAAGCAAGCTCAATTATTTTCTTAGATTTCATTTAAAAGTAGGAAACATCTCGCAAACAGCTCAGTAATATTTAGCAGAACTGCCAGTTACAAACAATGCATTAAAATAATGGAAAAAATAGGAATAAATTGCATTTATGCATAGTCTGATTGCAAATGCCATTGTTATGCTCAGGTATGACAATCAGCTATAAATATTGCTCATATTAACATTTATTAAGAGATTATCAGTATAACCAGGCTATGAAGAGATGGGTTGAACTAAAAAAAACCAAACAACAAACAAAACAACTTGATCCAAACTTGTGGTATTTCAGTTCTGAATTTTTCATCCCCTTAGGGGTGAGGCTGAAGGATATGGAATCTGGATCTAGTTCTTAACTTTGTGGCTTGGTTTCTTTTCCAGTTCCCACAGGAACATGTTCACCAAGATCTCCTGACATTTCTCTGCATTTTTAAATTCTTTTTTCAATGATAATTTGAAGCAAGCCCTGCCCTTTTCCCCATAACATTCTGCTTTTTTTTTTTTTTTTTTTTTACACGGCTGCAGCATGTAAACACTAAAAAATGCAAGCATAGCAACTCTGAGAAATACATAGAAACAAATGTTAACAGAACAACCTTTTCCACATTTTTATAGTTCCACAAGACCTGGGATTGCACACGCAAACCAGGGCAGAGTCACATACAAACCAGAGCGTTCCTGTCCTGGATGGACAAACAGACTGCCTGCCTCTATGGACTAAGATTGAGGAATATGAGGTTTCAGTCCTGCCTGGCCAACGAATCATTTTGCAACAGTGGCTCTGGGTAATACCAAGGATTATGATTATAGATGCCGATGCCTTGGGAACGTAGGTAAAAGCTTCATAGAAATGGGTAGTTTGACTCTCTTAAAAGATTACCAGCGCTTTCAAAATGGTTCCAATAAATGGAAAATATGGACTAAAAAATAGGCTCCCTTCCAAAAGATGAAATCAAAGCCCTGATGCCTTTTATCATTGTTTCAGCATAGCTAATAAAATTTCCGTAATTATCTGAGGACACTGAAGCCTTTTATCTGTGATGAGTGACACAGCATTGTGTGTCTGGAGCTAGAAAGGTAAATACAATACAGGCCTGTGACAGCATCTCACGAAACAAAAATAAACAGAGATCCCATTACAGATGAATACTGGCATAATCCTGAAATTGCCATTTCCCCTTCCACGCTATGCACCTTCCCAGCCTCCACAATGACTATTCACCTGCTTGCTTTTCCTTGTGTTATAATAGCTGTCGACTTCAGCCCAAGCTGCTGTGGAAAGCGGCCCCCAAAATACCTTTTTTTTTTCCCCTTTTAATTACTGAAAGTAGCCTCATCATTTAATCAAAAGCCTCTGCTTTAATCAGTGATCTCCTTCCACTCCAGGCTTACAAGGAACAGAGAACATTCTTCTGTAACAAGCCTCTGCTCCTGAAAAATGAGGGATTGTGTAGACATTGAAGGCTGAAATTCTCCCAATTTGCCCCAAGGGATGCCAAGTGTAGCTCAGAGAAGTACAAAGGGAACCTGTTCTTGCTGCTTTTCAACTGTGGCCCTACTTAAATTGCCAGGGGGGTTTCACATTTCATTCTCCTAAGGTTACTGTCTCAGGCTTTTTCTGTAGAAAGCATTAAGGATGTAGGCCTTGCTTTAAACCTGCTTCCCTGGGAATAAGTTGAGGCTCATAATCTTACAGTAACTAACAACTCACATGTTTGGTATTGTCTGTTTTTCATGCGTGAATCAGCCAGCAGATATTTAGAAAGAGCTCCTAAGTTGATCTGTTGATGCGTGTACACATACACACGCACACGGAATGGGAAAAAGGTAAAACTCGAATAAAACCAGCACTTTTTACTTCACAACGGCTTATCTAAAAACTTCACGTTCTTTTTAGATGTTTGATGAAAATTCTCACTCCAATTTCAGAAGGCACAAGCCAGTAATAGATGTTATGCAGGAGGATCACTTGATCCACCGTTGAAATGCTGCCACTTCAGAGTGGAGCAGAGCATCTGTTTTACACATTATAATGGTTTGGGACACGAAGTGAAGGTTCTTAAAACCACCTGAAGCTGTAAAGGAAAATGTAGGCAAAAGGAATTTTAATTAGCTGAATCACTACAGCAAGAGCCCTGGGAATGCCAATGAAAAAAGCAGGTAAGATTCTATCGCTAATGTTTTGACTCTTCTGACAAGCCCCCAAATCATTTCATCTTGCCTCTAAAAGATGTTCTCGCTTACCTCAGCTTAAATTAAGACCAAGCCTACTAAAGCTGTAGAATCATGCCAGATTTAAATGGGGGCAAACAACAGCAGTACTGCATCTGGCAACCGCGGCACTGACCCTGATGCCGCTTGAAGGATGCCATGGCTGTGCTGCGCTCTCTGCCAGCCGGCACGGTTCAGAGCCAAACCAGAAAGACGATTCCTGCCCAGGGGAGCAGCAGTCACTTTAGAGAACGTCTACACACACAGGTGTGGCCAGGCTCCTCTGCCCACCCTCTGGCTGGCAAAAGACAAGCCAGCTTAGCCGCACAACCTGAGGAGCCGTGCTGGCACGTTGCCACGCCACGGAGCAGGCTTGTGTCTCACCAGGTCAAAGCATGGGGAGAAGAGCTCGTGTCTGCACCTACCAACACGGACCTGTCTTCAGCACTGGCGCCCCTGGTTGTTGACAGTGGTTAAGAACTGAAAAGGAAGGGTACTATTTACTGAATTACATTAATTTGCATTAATTGTGGCACTGAAGGAAGAGGGACTGACTGAAGTAGGAGGCCTTTTCTGTTCTGACTCTTTTACAAAAAAGGTAGGCGTTTGTGAGACAGAAAAATAAGAGAAAACTGATTTTCAAGGGTAGGTAAAGTGCAGATGTTCTCATCTTCCCCTCCTTCGCTTTTGACAGACCTGATCTTTCTTCTCCTGAACATAACAATCCCATAACTTCAACTGGAAAAGGCCATCGCTTCCAGCATGTGAGAAGATGAAGAAAAAAATTACACCCCAGCCTGCTCTGTCACAGCGCAAAGACAATAAATCGCGGGTGGGGCGATTCGAGACATTTAATGTGGTTTCCAACCAATTCAACTAGATCCCTGGCTTCTCATTGGCGCTAGAAACGCTTGATAGCCAAATAAACAGAATATTGCCAACACATCCTCTCACCCAACAGATGTGCGGTTCTTCTTCTTACTGCTAGTGAAGATACTATATAATACATGTGCAGGAGATGACTACAATTTAATTTACACCAGTTGTAGTACAGAAATATAAGCCACCACACAGAGCTGAAATCATGGGGATGGTGCCATCTGTATGTAATTGTTCGGGTTACGTTTTCCATTACATTTTCTTCTGGAGGAAGGGGAGGATATACAACTGGGTAGCAATCATAACAATCAGGCCTCACAAAGGATCAGTCAGAAATCACGCTTTCATTTGCTACAAGGGGTGATTTGCATTTCATTCTGACACATAAGAATGGTCTATTTCTAAACAATGTCACAGAAAATTAGACGAAATTAAATTTTTATTCCAAATATTGTAAAGCAAGAGGCCAAACAGATGGACAGGTATGGCATTACTTCATCTGTGGCATGCTAAGCTTGGCTAAGGGCCTACAGAGTACAAATGTTTCAGCAGTCCTTGGGGGTTAACAGGCATTACACGCGGCCAGGACCAGAAATTAAAAGATCTAGCAATTGTTGCTTTTTGTTTTAACCCTGGAAGAGGCTGCTAGACTAGAAAAATAGCTATCTAGGCTAATCAGCTTGTCATTTTTAAAGGAAAACTTCAGAAAAATTGAATTGCAACAACTGAAAAACTACCCAAAATAGGTTAAGCCTGAATTTATTTGTTCTGCTGCATGTATTTGCTTGGAAAGCGGATACTTAAAAAGACCCCAAATACTCCTTATAGATTTATGAATATCATTTAAAGACTCTGCCAAGTCTTTAATCTGTTTGCACCTTCCTAAAGAACTCCATAGTAGCTAACAACTAGAAACTGAGGCTGCAGTTCCTTTTTCTGTATACTGAATATACAGAATATATTCTGAATATTTTCTATAGCAACAAAGCCACTTACAAAAGGCCATGACACCCTCCTCACCATCTTCCCCTCTACACCCCGTGTGTCCCCTTGCTGTGCAGTTCACCTCCCTCTTAGCAGCTCTGACAGAGCTGTCCGCAGGTCTGATCTTTAAGCTCATGCAGTGATCCGAGGGGATGGGGAAGCCTGGATCAAATATACCATCTGAGTGGAGATTATGTTTGTGGAATGATGTTCTGAAGCACCAGGCTCCCCAAGTCTCTGCTAAAGACTAACCTGGAACAGAGTATTTTCCTTCCAGAGTCCCTGACGGCATCAGCTCCTGCAAGGGAGTCCTGCACAGGGCTCTGTAGCAGGAGGGAGAAATCATTTCTCTTTTAAATACACTTTTGCTGTGTATATTTATCTAACAGTTATGAGTTACTCCAACGAAGCCAATAATTTTCCAGTCCCCTCTAAAAGTTTGCCCAGGTTTTGTGAGGACAATCATTTTCCTGCGAGCACTTTTCTGCAAAACCTCAGATTTGCATATGCGATTTGCATTCGTAGCCAGAAAAGGGGAAAGGGCTCGGTACCCAACCGCACAAATGGCGTACTACAGCATGGCTGTGCTGCTTCGCACAAAGATTCTCAGATGGGCCAAACCAGGGATTAATTTCTTTGAAACTCTGACCTCTGGCAATCCCCCCCATACGTCTGGAAATGCAAACACCCTAGGAGAGAAAAGTTCTGCAAAGCATTCACACCTCCAAACCAACAATATACCTGTCGGCATATAGCCGTTCTTTGACATCTTTCAAGAGGAGCATTGCAGCCAACATGCTCTTTTACTTAGAAAAATCCACATTAAACAGTTTTAGCAATGTTTGCCCATCCATCATTCTTCGGAACAAAATCTCTGGCAAAACTGCTGCAGACCAAGACTTTGATGGATAGGGACTGGATGCCCTTCCAGTGAAATCCAAGAACCTCAGCTTAATTGTTTTAACTGTTAAAAGTGGCTTTTTTTCAGCATGTGATGCTTGTGAGATAGTAAAATAATTCTTGCTATGCTTAGGTTAAAAAAATTATTTAAAAACCTTCTAGACTTGTATATAGGTGTTAAAAAAACCCCTTAGGCTTGCAGAATGTAAGGGTTAAGCTTCTGTCCCCTTCGTGTTAAAGTGTTAAATGTTTCCAGAGAGCCTGGAACTACAACTGGGCAGCGCACACTTCAAGCAAACTGGCAGAAGAGTGTTGCTTTAGGCTTAGAAATGCTGTCTTTTCACTTCGGGGCCTGGGCTTATTCCAGCTTAATCCAACTACAAATTGTTGTCTTGAAAACCCTGCAGCTTTTTTTAAACGCTTCTCTCCTCCTTGTAGCGTATAATTACTCAGCAATTAACATTCTTGTTTACCAGTGGTGATTTCTGAGTCGTGTCAGCACGTGTGTGTTTATGGAAGAGATGGAAGTCTTTATTAAAAGCTACATGAACTGACCCAATGCTCTTGGGAAGGAGAAGACAAATTGGTGTGGAAAACTGAAAGATCTTAATGATCCAAAGGGGAGTTGAGTATTAAGACAAAGCACAAAAATAACTAATTTTTTTTTTGCTTCGTGTCTTTGAAAGACCTACCACAGAGTTGTTTCCCCCACCCGATGTAAATAATCGCTTCTGCAACGTTCAGTCATTCAGGGGCTGTTGTGTTAGAATAGTTACAGGATGATAAAGTACTCTGGAGATAAGTTTATATAAAGAGAAATTAGACCTATCCTGCCAGAAGAGTGACTCAGCCTAATGTGCTAGTTTATAAGCTGCCCTGGTCTTGAAAATCAAAGTTCGAGTCTTGGCAACAAAGATCAGGTGAACATTGTGTTCTTCACACGGAGCATCAAGTTTCTGGGGCTTTGCCTGCCTGGCACATGCTTGGAGAGAGGTGCTACTGCACGGTCAATTAAACGGCCTCGCTGCCTTAAGTGGCAAAACCCATCTCCTGAGTTTCCGTGCAATTTGTTGCATTCAGCAGCAGAAAAGATCCTTCAGAAATAACCACAGACTTGAACGAAATGCAGTATTTTCCAGGAGTATCATGCTCTAGCCTGTAAGAAGACCTGAGGGCGTATAGGACCGTTGCTGGAGGGGATGTGTATAGAGTGAGGCTGCCTCTAGCACCTACCAAACAAGCTTAGAAGAAGTGGGCTGGCTGCATGAGTCACGGCTCCTGAGAGAGCAAAGGAGAACGTGATGAGGACACTGGTATGAACCCGAGAGGAACTGATTCGCATCACGAGCACGCTGGGGAAGCCTGGTCATAACTTCTTGCTGTGAACCAGTGAGACATTCGCACAGGATGGCGCAGGGCCAGATGCTGCCATGTGCAAAGCAGTTCTTGATGCTTGGGAACATATTTTCTTCCTGTGAGTGCTGGTTCACAGACTTTGTTTTCTCAAATGTCCTCTCTGCTCACACCTCAGCATCTACTGCACACCGACAAGGTGACTTTTCTGTCAAGGAGGAAAACAGGTAGTGGCATAAGGGAGTTCTTGAGCAAATGAGTAGAAGAAGATGAAGAGTGACCATATGTTCATTTCTGCTTTGTGACTTTACATCTGCCACATACTTACACTCCTAATAATACGCTGTATGTCTTTCCAGTAACAAACCAAAGACAAATGGAACCATTTCAGGAGCGTGGCAACAAATCGCTTTCTCTAACAGTTTCTATGTTGAGTTTTTTCTTTTCTGTAGAACCTCAGCCCTGAAAGCCCAGGACTCTGGTGACTGAGAGAAGAGGGAATAAATCCAGTAACACATAACTGAAGAGAGTACATATAGTACATTAAACTAGTGCCCAAACAACTCCCCATTGTCCACTGATGGTCCAGGTACCTGGGAAAGCATTCTGCAGTTCCTCCACAGAGTGCTACCACCCTTGTTGCTTTATCATAGAATCATAGAAGCCGTCTGGTTGGAAGAGACTTTAAGATCATCAAGTCCAACCATCAAATAGTGTAACATTAAGTGTCTGTGGCAATCTAAAAGAAATGTTGAGGTTTGACAACAGCCCACTCTTCAAAGAGAAAAGTATCCCTGATGAGAGTAAAGCAGAAAGAGCAATGATGGAAGAACTACCGCAGCTTCTTAGCCCGCTCAGGGGGTTTAACTCTGCTGACTGCTAGCTGGCTTCAGCCAAATAAAGGCAACCTGATACCAACCTGCGTTCTCCCCACCCCCAGCTCCCCCCTTTTGTACAGTTAACTTCACGAGCGTTGTTGCAAATGAAGCGTATGAGAGTATTTATCAGAAGAACATTCTCTTTGCTCAGCTCCTGCTAGATGCATTAGCCCACTTGTGTCTTCCTCTGCCTGGCATCTGTAGCTCTTGTGACTCTTCCTTTTCAAAACATAGTCAGCGGGCCTCTGAAATGCAGTCGGGATAATCTCACTTGCGTGTCACCACCAGCTACCGACAACTGCAGAACACCACCATTACACTGCTAGAAGGATGTGAAAGTTATGGTAGCTGTTTTATGTACAAATAACTACAGGTGGCATACTGTGGGAAGCCACTTAACAACCATCTGCTCCTGGGGATGTTTGGAGACTGCCCCAGACAGAGGTAATGTGAGAACTCTATTTTATCCATCTCGCTGTCCTCCACCAGCCACTGCTACCCCCTGCTCGCTTTGTGGCCCCAGTTGTGTTCTTCCCCACCTGCCAAGTTCTTGGTGGCAGCGCAGTGATTCTCAGACCCATCTGCAGCCACTGGCACCTCTCTGGCCTCGATCTATTCCTTTAAATTTCCTTTAATTCCCTCTTCCTAAAGGCTTAGGAGCCCCTCTCAAGTGACGCTCTGCCTCTAATTCTCTTGGAAAGGAAAATAATAAATTGGACTTCAGTGATTTAAGAAATCCTTTCTTTAGAAACTCAGTGAGAAACTTGCCATTTCTCTAACATTCATGCTGGTTTTCCTACTTTCCTTCCTTCTCTCCTCGCCTATCAGCTACGCATACACTTGTCACTGCCAGTTATTTAAACCCATCTGAGCCACCTTCCATAAGCTGTAGAAAGGCAACAGAAGTACAGTGACTTCTCCAGCTAGTCTCCTTCAGCTGGAAGATGAAATCAGCAGGCGCTAAACCTCCACTCTGATGATGATTAACGCCCACTGTGAGCTACTGTACAATCTTAGTGCAAATTATCAATAATACATTGAAATTTACAGCATTCTGGAAAAAAACAAACCTCCACATCACTTATAATGCGTGTGATAAAAAATAAAAACATAGAAAATGAGTGAGAGAAAAGTAGTATTTTAGCATCTGCTTCAACACTCTTTGCTCACATTAGATGAGGCTCATTTGCAAGAAGCGTTTACATGTTTTTAAAAGGCTTTACAACCTGACTGCTTAAAAGTTTGAGTCTTTGCAAGAGGTTTTTTTTGGTTTACTATGAATTTTGAATTAAATTGTGCGTTATGTCCCTACCAAAGACCATGACAAGTCCTCGAGAATTCCTTTGTCCCGCATTATTTCTGCTTAACCGAAAGCACTCTCAAATCTGAGTTCTAGATGATGATAAAACATTTATCTAAAGCTTGATTTGGGATTTGAGCCAAAAAGAGTGTTTGTTTTCAGGCATGGAGGTATAAAGAAGGCTCTGAAGAAAATAATTTGCTCAAGTCATAAGCCGAGATAACTTAATGGGCTTAACAAATCTTGAGGTGCAATTTAAAGCTTAGAAGAATTTAGCTGCAAGGCATTCACTGAAGTAACAACAGCAACAATAACAACAACTATGATGACAAAGACCTGTATTTCTACAGGTTTGAATGCAAATTTGGATGTAGGAAAACATTACTAAGCCAGGGAGTAGCAAACAAAAAGTCTGAAACAGAAGAAGAAAAAAGCTCTAGATCTGTAGCAACATTTGGCAAGTAGGATTTGGCACTTTGGAATCAACACGCTTTTCTAGTTAAGAGTGCAAACTATATGATTTGTACCAGAGAAGGATGAATCTTCTGGATGCAGCTGGAGGGAGTGAGAATCTCTTGAACAGCCATATGGGTTTTCAAGTATGCCTTGAAAAAAAAAAACCAACACTTTTTCCTTAGCTTAAATCATCTTATCTCCCTTTCTCCTGCCCCTGCCCGTAGTTAATGAATCTTCCCTGCTCTTATTTTCTCTTGACTTAAGGAAAAGCATTGGCGTACATCAGCGATAACAACTCATCCCAGTTGTCACTAAGGACATCTGACCATTCCAAGATGGGCAGTGTCTTTCAGACACTCTTGTTTCAAAAGGACATTCAGCCACTACCTCAGCTAATGGGGAAATGTTGGTAGCACAGCACTTCTTGCATCCAGACTTCATCAGCTCTTGCCCATCTTTCAGAGGGCAGCAGCAGATACATCCATGAACACATCCCACATTCCCATTTTTAAGTACCCCAGAACTGTTTTGGGGTTTTGAGCTTAAGTATATTAATGGTTGTAAAGAACTTTTTCAGCAGTGAGCGGAAGATGCAATAGAAGGTGAAATTATTGTATTGAAGTGTGGGGTGCAGGTGAATCCAACTACAAAGCAGAAAATTCAGCCATGGTTTAGTCATGAAACTATTGCAAGTGCAGATGAGGGTACTCATCAGCCTTGAGGTGAGAACATGAAACACCCCAAGAAACCCAGTGAGCCACTCCAATCACACAAAGGAAAAAACCTAACATGAATTTAATAAAACAACAATCTCAGCGGCAAAACGACTGAGGTGTTTCATAGGCCTATGTAACGCTAAAACCACCCTTCCACAGCCTCAAGGAAAACCGTGCACTGCAGCAATGATGAGAACTTGATGCAGTGTATTTTCCAAAGCACAAAGAGCCAAGAATAATACAACATCACCAAGCAGACTTCAAAGCCTGGTTACTCCGCTCACTCTTTGCTCCTGTGCATCCCTCCCATGCCAAAGCACACACGGATCGGAGGGCTCTGCTCAGCAGCTGCTCAGGATGTTTGACAGATTTCCCAAACTCTTACAGCACTTGTAAAAGAAGTTTCCAATAGAGGCAGTGTTTTGACCGTAGCGTTTACAAGAACCAAAGATAAAAACAAAGAAGAGGTTTGTTTATTGATTGACAGACAGAATTTGCACTTATTTCTTGGAAAAATGCATCGCTGGACTTGTGTGGAATGTTTCCCCGTGGGACTGCAGATGTTTACAGAAGTACATGGAAAGACTTACTGCTCTAGAAGGGAGTAAAGTCATTTTGGGAGCCATCTACAAATAACGACAGCAAAGACTTGCTAATTCAGTGCGTTAATTACCTTACTCAAACCCAAAAGCATCCAATTTTAAGAGCTACTGTATTTTCAATGCCAACAAACTCATACTCCCTCTATAAAGACTTTTTAAGAAGCGAGAACACTTGATACCAGACTGTATGAGAAGCAAATTGGCAGAATAAAGATTTACAAACAAAACTGAGAAACAAAACATTCAGGAGCGTTAGCTGAAATCCTCACAACTACTGTGCTAGTCACAGAAGTAATAAATTTTCCTGAGATTTAATGGTGCGCTTCTGCTCTTGCACAGTGTGGGACACGCAGGGTTGGAGAAAGGCTGGAAGTGACCCTGCGGAACACGCCGCAGAGCTCCGGGCTGCTGCCAGGATTTCAGAGTGAGCTCACTGGTGGGAGCTCTGGAGACACACCAGGACACAGGGTTTAATGTGCACATTTTGAACAAAGCCTGAAACCTAAAGCAGATATGAGTCAAGATCATAAATTTCCATCTGGGTTGTTATTATTATTATTATTTATAATTTATTGAGGCTTAGAAGTGTGTCTGAAACTGTACGGAAAAGAAAAGTGATAGGACCCCTGACCTAAAAACTGTCCTGCGAGCACTGCTGGAGCCAACTGGCTGTTTTGCTTGCTCCTGCGGCTGCCCGCTGAATTAGGGCTGAATTCACAACTGGTAGAAATTCTCAAAACCAGGTGACTGCTGCGTAGTTTGGCTAAACAAAACATTCACCTTCATCATTCCCAACATCCCATTTTGCTGCCCACTCAGATAACTGGATGGGAAGTAGTTTCCATTATTCCCAAGCTCATTTTTTTTTTCTCCAGTTTAATAAAAGGTAGCATCAAAACCTCATTCTCACCCGCAAATGCCACAGATAGCCAGCAGCATGATCTGGCAAGGACACCAGAGATTAGTTGTGCTCCCTACAAAGCAGCATTTCCAAATATTCCATTAAGGCCTAGTTAGTGCCAACATTCCCTGACAGCAAACCTGGGGCAAGGAGGACTGAACTTGGTGACGGTTTAGCTATGGTTTAGCTTGTTCTTGGTTGTTTTACCCATTTTGAGAGGGGTTTATAACTTGGCCATAATCTTGTGAGCTCTGGGTTGCATATAAAAGATGGAAGGCAGAAAGCACATTTGCTAAACAGAAGTTCACACAAAAACATTTATTTTCATATTAAAGCCACTGAGAAAAAAAGTGAAATGCTAGAAATAATAGAAGCCATATGAGCTGAAGGAAAGAAGGGGGTACTTGAAGATACCCTGATGCTCTACGCTCCAGAGTTTTCCTATCAGCTCTGCCACTGGCACGCCTTATTCATCGACATCCCTCGGCTGTAGAACAGAGAACGTGATACTCATACTATGAAACTGTTCTGTATTTAATAGGTTACTGGTTTTAAAATGCTTTAAACATCTAAGCCATATACATACACCACTGCGGTGGTTCCAGTTTTAAACAGACAATAACTGACATCAGTTTCATGCGTGACAGTTTATATTCGCATTTTAGAAAAACCAAACCATTGAAGGCATCAAACCTTGGGAAAGAACTAAAAGTTTAGAGCATGAGCCAGTGTCATTAAGAATAAGCATCTGGCCACTGCTACCTTGTTATAATACACTTTTTGGGGGGAACAAATAGTTTTATTAAGCACGAGATAACATAGTTGTGCAGCTAAAATGCATATAGATCCTTCAGCTTGCTTGGATGAATGACCGTCCAAGTCCTCTTTGCAGCTACTGCTTCTGAAAGACCTCTGAAGGACCTGCTCAAGTGCTAAAATATTTTCCATTCACATCAAGAGGGTGATAGAAGAGGACCAGCTCCAGACAAGATGCTTTTGAACTTTAGAACATGTGTTCAAAAAACCCTGTAGCTATGATCATCCTTTCCTACGGCTGGGGCCACAGGACTGCAGCACTAGGATGTCCTCACAGAGCGACCTTGTTCTTTCCATGCTGTCTGCAATCTCCTCCTCTTGGCCTTCAAGTCTCAGAACGGCCATAACCTTCCTCTCAGTCTAAAAAACAACTCCAAGTGATCCCAGCACTCTTCTGACACTTGTCCTTTATGATCTTTCTTTTTCTTCCAGCAGTTCAGAGTTGGTAACTTGTACCTTTCTGTCAATTAAACACCCCATAGGTGTTCAACTTCTCTATTTTTTAAAACTCATCTCTTCTGCAGTATGTTTTTGATCAGGTTCCTTCAACACGTTGGTGCTTTGTGTTTAGATAAATAATGATTTTCATTCAAAAATGGTTTACTTGAGGCACAACTTGCCCTAGAAGTAATTATCTACACATGTCCAGCTGGAATTTTACTTTTTTCACACAGTATGTTTAAGCTCAATAGACACTATAACAATTATTTCTACCACAGACTGGAAAGGCTTGGGTAGAACAATAAGAACCTTTTAAAAAACATGTTTTTAAAGATAAAGCCAAGTAGCTTTTCAGCTTCAAATTTAGGTTTTGCAATAAAAGGCATTCTACAAAACATTATACCATTGGAAATGCTTTAAAGAAATAAATTGAATTTAGAAAGTTCATAGTTATTTTTGTGAAGGGAAATGTGGTGGGGAGTTTGGATTCGAGATCGCACGACATCATAAGTCTTGGAATACTTGGAATTCTTGAAAGACAGTGGAATTTCCAGAGGACTAAAAGAAAGCTGATGGTGTGCCAGGTTTCTAAAAAGGGTAAGTTGGACAGCCTGGCCAAGGACAGCCTGGTCAGCCTCACTTCCTACACAAGAACTACAGTGGTAATAGCAAGCACAGGGATTCAACCCATACAACTCAACTCAATTAAAGAGCATTTATACCTAAATCAATACAGGTTTACAGAAAATTATTCTGGCTGATCTTCAACAAGAGCTGTTCATGGAGGGGCCAGAAAGACAGAAGATCAACACGGTAGATATGAAGAGTATTTAAAATGAACTAAATAACAGGTTTTTGCCTTTCAATGGGGAGTCAGAAATATGCTTGCCTACTGATAATCACAAAGTGATCTTGAGACTACATTAAAATATTTTATTGGTGACCAGGAAGAAACCATAAAAATCAATGTTGACCAAGGATAACTGTAAAAAGCATTGTGGGAGCAGGAAGTGGAAAGAGCCTGGTCACCGATAAAGAGTGATCTGCACCATGCGGTAAGCTGGCCAACAACATCAACTTGAGTAGATCCAAGTATAATGTCCTATGCTGAGCCTACAGCCTTAATGGGCTTTCATCTGCTCAACAGCAACCCCAAACCTTTTTCAGGTACCCCAGTGGATAAAACAAGAAGTCCCCAATGCAACAGCACAATCAAATGCAGACTATCTGATATGGAAAGGGTGGTTGCATCGTCTCTGAGTATGGGACCAGCAAAGCTACTACTCCAACACTGTTACAGAGATTTGGTCTTGGCAAATTCTGGCTTGACCTCACTCAGTTTGGTTCAGGATTAATAGCTGAATATGTTCTGGGTAAAGGTGTCTAGGAGCTACATTGGTTTAACTTATGAAGCAGAGTATTCTCAGCATACTTTGTAAGTACCTAAAAGAAGAAGAGAAATCCAAGCAGAGAAACATGTGAGCCTAGGAACAAGAATGCTTTCAAGTCTTGTGGGTACCAGGTACACAAATCCAGACTAGGAGTTAAGAGGCAAATTTAAACACTCTGGTTACCAACTGTTGGAATAAGCAAAGACAGACTGTGATGAATCAGTGGAAACTTTAAGATCAGGATTCCTCTGGTTGAACAGGGATTAGTCCCTGTGATCCATAACTGTTCTACATGACCACGGTTCCGGACTGTCATCCTAATGATCTGTAAATCACTGGAACATACCACCTGCCCAAGACTAACAAATGGGAGAAACGCACAACCCAGCCACATCAGAGGAGCAGGGTAAACAGATCATAGCCATCAAGACTGCCATGGTTATATTGGATTTATTAACACGCAGTCTGGTTTGGGCCTCACCGTGTCTACGTGGCACTGTTCTGTGCCATTCGGGCACCTCCTACGGGGAGATCAAAGCGAACCCAGTCAGATCGGGTTTTGTTGTTAACATCCAAGTAAAATATGTTAAGGGCAGTATTACCTTCAAGAGCAAATAACATTACATGATTTAAATATTCATATTTTAACAATACAGGATGTTTTTATTACTAACACATGCAAAGAAAATATTGCAATGCGAAGTTTACGTGAGTATCACATGCTTTTGTAAACAGTGATCGAAGTTCATATTTGTATTCATTCTTGTCTGTAGAACAAATCTCCCCTGACCTTTCCGGGCCGCAGACTATTTTCATTTTTTTAAAGTTCATCGTTAACTAACAGCTTTGAGCTGGTATGAGGACACGTGATGCAGAACAAGGACTTTGTAAATTTTTGTGAAAGATCAAAAGAAAAGAGGAAAGCAGCCAGCATCAAACAGGCACACACATCATAACAAGTAACAAGGATAAAGCTTTTGTGACCAATACTAACCCAGGGGCTTGGATGTTGAACTCTCAGTCTGAGTGCCCAGAAAGGATGGAGTGAGGACCCTAACTTGGAATTTCCTGGCTGTCGTCAATTCTGTCACAACCATAACGTGTTTCAACATGTTTTCAGCTTTTAAATTTTTTCCCTCCTCTTTAATATAGTCTCAACTAGACATAAAATGGAAAAAATGTACTATTTCCACTGAGCACTGATGCCTTTGACATCTGCTTCCAAGTGTTATTCATCACCACGCAGTGTAACAATCTGAGGGCAAGTACAACGTACCTTTTGGAAAAAGTGAGTCGCCGTGATTGCTTCTCAGAACAAAACCTGCCCTTTCCCCTGGTAATTATGACTCGATGCTCGTTCATAAAAGAACAGGACAGCAGCCCACCTACACGTCCTAGGAGCAGTAGCACTTGCACGGTTTCTTTTGAGGGTCAAACACCTCACCTCGCAGATAGCAAAAGGGATGTCCCATGCTCCCTTTTCTCAGGCATAGTTTCCAATATTTTGTTTTAAAAAGAATCTACTCCCATCCCACAGAAGTAGAATTTTATGCTCACCACAAATTTTGAGAACTGAGGAAGGAAAGCACCAAACAATTTCTGAAAAGACAAAGATCCCAACGAGCTTTTATGTCATGGAGCAGGCTAAGCCAGATGGCCTTAGGAAACCCACCCCATTTTTCAGCACCAAGGTTGCAAATACCACAGAAGACAGAATACAAATTCAACATCAATGCATTGGAAAGACAATCCGAATTCAACGCATGAGATTCAACAAAGGTAAGCTCACAGCAATGCCTTTAGGAGGGAATAAATTCATGTGTATACCTGCAAAGTGTGCTAGTGATCATAAAATGATCATGATTCAAAAACATGGGTTCAAAAAATGTACCCTAGAATGGGACTGACTTTGGTAGTATCGTATGTATGCCATGGAAGGTCATTTTTCTGTTCTATTTTGCACTGGTGAATCTTCAGCTGGAAGATAAAGCCAGTTTTTGTCACTGTACTCAAAGATAACTCTCAAAGAGAACTCAGAGAACAGCCAAAAGATGATCCAAGAAAAAGATGATCCAAGTGGATCTCTTTAGAAAAGAGAGGGCACACATGAAAATAGTTTTCTAGTATACAAAAGACTGTCCACTACTGTACTATAAATGACTACCAGGTTAACTTGCATTGAAAACAATTTAGGGTGGGTGTCAAAAAAATCTTTGTGTGATACTGATAGTGAAACACTGAAACCAAATACCAAGCAAATAACCTAAAATTTCTTTACTAGAGGATTTTATGAGCTGGTTAGATGAGCCTGTCAGGCTTCAGAAATCTCCCTTTCAGTTCTAGACTTCTATGGTTATGGGTTTCATTTCCATATCTGTGCAACGGAATTACCAATACATCCTTCTACGGCATCGAACTCCTTACACGGAAAGTACTAATGAAAATGCAAAAAGAAAAAAATTCCGGGCCAAATCATGCTACAAAACACAAAACCCACCCAAACTCATGCTATAAATGTAGTAGATAATACCCTTTTGTCCCAACAATTTTTACTTATGAGCATCTTTTATTATTCTGAAGGTAGATCTGAAAAAAAGCATACCTCATTTGACTTTCTCCACCTGTTCAGTTTTAGATAATGTCACATTAGATGTATGAGTGGACCCATTCTTAGCATCTCAGGGTTCTGTCTGTGGTGGGTAATAATAATAATTTGGAATTTTTATGTTTTACCTCGATAAATTTGAAATAACCTGTAGCAGGAACTGGCTACTGCAGATATTGGTCCATCATGGCTCCATCACGAAGCGCTTCAGCAAGAAGGAGGTGTCTATGGCTAACACTGTTCTCCCTTCAAAATCTCCTCAGGGCTTCCACACAAACGGAACTGTCCTCTGTTGAATGCAGGCCATTAAGGATGATTCATAAGAAAAAGCAAGATCTGACTCTGCACAATCATATTCTCCCTTCGAGTTAATCCTTACTTGCATATGAGTTCTCAGCGTCATTCTAAAGGGGTAAATGGCAGGAAAATTAAACTAAGGTTGCGGCCATGATGTTTGTCATTCGTTTTTACTCTCTGCACAGAATTGTCATTCCATTCATTACGTGAAGTCTCTGGTTTCACATGTTTGACAGCAAAAAGAGAAATGTGGGAATAAATGCAGATCTCCTCTGTCATATGGAGCACACAAAAGAATGAAGTACTAGGTAAGGATTTTTATTCTTTTTTTAATACAAACTATCAGAAACAAGTGGTGGCAATTATCACTAGCAATTTAGTAGATCTTAACTTGCTGATGTGTCCAGCAGTACCATGAATTTGGACAATTTCTGTGACTAGTCATAAGTCAAAAAGCAAAGTCTGAACAGCGCGCTGCTATGATTTCTCATTGGTCGTGTACAGGACACTCACAGGCATCGCGCTGCCAAGATCTTTATAGAGAGCTTAGCCAAGGTCTACAGAAATCCAAAAAGCTATGCTCAATGTCACTCTTTTGAAAGAATCTGGGCTCTGACCTGGGGCGCAAATTAACTTCAGCGTACTCTTTACAAAGTGTTGACATGGAGACATTACTTAATTCTTGTGCAGCAAAGGGTGACTCGTATGGATCATTTAGGGCTGTCAAAACAGGCTGTTCTGTGACTAAGGACGTGATCCTGCAAGCACAACTGACATGGAGCAAAATTGGGGGGAAGAAACCATGAGCCTGCTGCTCATACGTGTGGGGAGCAGGTCAATTTAAAACCCTCCAACACCGAAATAATGTTCTTTCAAAGAATAAGATATTTTATTGAAATACTACAACAACAAAAAGAAAAGTGAGGGTGTTGTAACAAACTCATTTCAGTTACAGTCTGTAGGAAACACACTGGTCAATAAAAGAACAAGATATGCCAGTGCTTATTTTAGGGTTTCATTATCCTCTGCATTAAATTTGAAATCAAGCAGTTAATTAATCCATATTCAGTCTCCTCCCAGCAATAACAGCCCCCAACGCTCGTAAATCCAAGTATATTCCATTAGTTTTGATGTTATTGTAAAAGCTACCGACAAGAGTGATTAAATTCAGAACAAGGGATAAGGAATGGACAGGTACTAAAGAGCAAATATTAGAGTCAACAGGGAAAATTTTATACTTGTTAAAGGGCAGAAAAGGGGTAATTTAGTTGTTTCCAGTTTGTCTATGAGATGAAAATAGCTGTAAAGAAATGGCTTCATGGATACAAATGTCTTGCAAAAGGCAAGGCCGTGCCGTCACTGTTCTCTGTAGCTGGGCAGTGCTCAGGGACAGAAACAGCAGAAAGCTGACTAAAGGCAAAAAAGCCAGAGAAATGTGAGGCTTTGGTAATTTTCCTGACTTTGATACTGGGAGCCTGCTACACCTGCACAAATGTCAGGGAGGAGAGGTCAAAGACTGAAGCACTTCTGCTGGGATTTGTTGACTTTGGAGAGAACAATCTGCCAGCCTAGCTGCTTGATGTCATGTTTTAGCTTTCCTCCCAGAAGACCCAAGCTATTGATGATACTTTGACAGTGGAGTTAAGTGAGGTCCAACACAGCTCCACGTTAAATCCTCCAAACAAGACATTTCGGTGGCTTGAAATGCCACTTGGCGCACACACGTATTCATCACAACCTGTGTGAGACTGCAAAGGTCAAAATTCCAATCTAGCTATAGTCAAAGAGAATAGAGATTTTTGCTAGAAACAATTTTATCTTGCTTACTAAATCAGGTGTTTGGTTTTGTTATCCTTAAGATACCCACTCCTATTGCACAGTGAAATTACATAGATAGTGACCTGGACCAACACTTCCTAACAGATACAGCACGGATCTCATCAGAGTCTTGGTTTCCTTCTTAAGACAAAGTGAACATCATTTTTCTCTTACGGAAACCTCTGTATTCTGGACTATTAAACTGCCTATAAAGCACAGCTGAATGAAAAGGAAAACTTTCTTCACGTTGCCTGTTACTGGAAATTCGACAGTTCATTTCTGCACAGACTTAGTCTATCGTCTACAAAAAATAGAGCTAACACCCACCCGTGAAGCTCAGCCACGTCTATCCACACAATTCTTGGTAGGTGCTTACCGCAACTACAATGCTAGAGATGCTCCTTAATCTAGTCCAGCGAATAACTATCAGCATTTCACAAAGTCTTTAAAAAATGTCTAAATCTGGAATTTTCTTAGCTGTTGTTTCATGTTTGGTTTGTTAGCTTAGCACAGTACATTCACTGCCTTCCTCTTAGAAACACTTAGGCCGGTATTGCCTCCCCTCAGTCAGCACTTCTCTAGACTAGACATCCCACGATGCTTCAGTAGTTCCTCACAGGTCACTGACATCCGGATTTCTAATCTGTATTCTTCTCAGGACTCTCATTGGTCTCTATTTTTTGAGAGAGATCTCTCTCAAATTTGGAGCCAGTGCTCTGTCAAAGAGCAATGACAAATACTGCAGTAAAATACCTTGCATGCGTATTAGGTGCCTCTCCTGCTAATAAACCCCCACTTTAATGTGCTCCTTTCTTGTAACAGGCTGAGGATCATTTGATCTGCACAAATCATTGTCTTACTACCATCCTTTCTGTCTTTGCTTCTTGCTCTGTTAGGGAACTGCACGTTCTCCATCAGTCACTGTCTTAAATTCGTTGCTTGTGAAAGCTTAGTTATTCAAATAGAATTAATAAAATTCTGAGGTTTTGAGCTCTGCTGTCTTTAGGTTTACGTTCTAATTCTCCCATCTATGATAAAATCTCTTCAAAATAACCACTTTCTACTCCCCATCTTCAAACACTCTGCCAGTTCTTCCTAACAGGTCACAGCCAAATCAAGAGCTGCAAACCAGCTTTGAAGATTGAAGTCCATACAAGTACTAAACATTTTGCTTGTTGCTCATGAACAGCCACGTTCATCCACTCTTCATCTGAGTGGCTAACGCATCCATGGGCTGCAATCCCTGCTGTCCCCTCTCCTCCTCCTCCATCATCTTCAGCTAATGGATCTGTCTCTGATGTAGACCTCAGAGCGAGTTAGCTCACTCATGACACGCCAATATCGATTTCAACACCTGGCAGATTCAGAAGTAGCCTCAAGCCAGGCAGCTGCCTGGAAGTCATTCTCTGCTTCCAGTGGTCCAGAGGAGTTGCCCAGCTCATCATCTGTTCTCCAAACTCCATCTTCTTATCACTCTTGAATATGGTATCAAAAAAAGCACTAGGACCAAACCTGATCATTGCACCTCAACCCCACAGTCCCAATCACACATAGCAGGTCTCCAGAGACCAAAACCAAAACACATGTCTATTTTATACACAGCTAACAGTAATTCTGCTAGTCTTTTACTTGTGGCTCCAAGATAGTCCTCCATAAACCACAAGTGCATCAAAAAAGACGTTGGGATTTTCACCTCATAGTTTATGAACTATGATGCCAAGGACTGAGTTTCTCTGCTTTTGAAAAGACCTGTAAAATTAAGAACAGAGGAACTACTGTCTAGTTTAGCCATCTAAACCATTTCCAAAGTTTTCCTGAACAATGTTGTTCTATGTTTAAGCAGGAGGGGGGGAATAAAAAGAAAAAAAGAGAAAGAACTTCACTGTTCCTTTGCCTAGCTACATAGTGCAAGCGTTATTGTATTTCTGTCCCCTTCTCTTGGAGTAGACACTCCGAGATGGGAAAAGGGAAAACCAAGCATGTCCTTTCAGCTGCACCTATCCACTGCTGCTAGATACCAACAAATCCTTTGTTGGGAGAGCAAGAAGTAGAGGTTCTGTTTGGCGTGGCATTAGATGGATAAACAAAAGGCAAAACATCCCAAAGTGCAGCTGAGCAGCTCTTCTAAACTCCTGGTGTAGCCATTTAATCAGAAAACAGCTGGGATGGAAAATCTGATATTTCTTGGCAGGCTGCGTAACATTTTCTTCTCACTGGTGAAAAGTATGATCCCGAGGGTTTATAATTAGGCAATAATTAATCAGGCATACAAGCACCTCGGCAAATGACACAAAGCTTCAACATCTCCGAACATTCCTTCACTTCTTTCTGCTTTATCCAAAATACACTGTGAAAATCAAACTCCAAAGTTAAAGAGACTGAGAGGCTGCCAGGTGGGCCGAAGAGGTTCAATGCACCAGTCAACAATAACATTGAAACACGTGAGCATTTCTGCTCTACAGCTAATCCAGGAGGGAAAGATCCACACACACACACCATGGCTTAGTCAGATGTTGCACTTTGAAGGAGGAGATGACAAGGACACATACAATGAGAGGTGCTCCAGTGACCTGAGTCCAGATTCAAATGGGACATCTTACTTGAAGCTTCAATTTAGCCTACAATGAAGCTACCTGCACAGGCTGGACCCAAACATTTCCAGCGGTCAGAAGGGCCCAGAAGTCAATTTTTAGTTACAGCTCTTGGAATGAGCTACAGCACATTGCAATGCGCTTGTGTCAAGAGATAAAGCTCAAAAGCTAAATGGCAGTAATGGCTTTTCTGTAGTTGACAGTACTTTTGCTGTTACGTTTTCAGGATCTTTTCAGCTGGGAAATAGAAGTGACAGAGACCGTGCTTGCTCTGGTAACTCTATTTTCTGGCTCCAAGACAACCTGAAAGCAGGGTCTTAAATTAGCTAGCACCCAGCAAAAATGGTTTAAGATTTCTCTACCTTGCTGGCGGTTTATCAGTGAAACGTTGACTATGACAGACCTCCATCCTCAGGCTTTATATCTGTAACTGCTCATTCTTAATAACCAGCTCTAAGGCTGGTGTGCTCTCACTCCTTTCCAGTGCACTGGAAAACATCTCTGGAGGCAGAAGAAACCCTACTGTAAAATCCTGTGCCTACAGAACAGGTAGGGCACAGGGCCCTGGGCACCACCTTCCAGGTGGTACTAGACTACAGTCTAGTGGTTAGGGAGATGTTGGCGTGAAGGTTGGACTTGATGATCCTGGAGGTCCTTTCCAACCATAATGATTCTATGATTCCCTTTTTGGCCTCTTGGACTGTCACGTTTCAAAGCAGACACAGAAACATCAGCTGTTGGGATTGCCAGCTAAAACTAGGAAGCTTGAAAATGGAACTTTTTCTTCATCTACAGGTGTCACAGAACAATTCAGCCAAAACAAAGGAAATTAAGCAAGATTTCTTGTAACGTCTTGATAACCCTTCTCCCAACTCAAACACGTAAACCACACTACTTCCTCACTAGTGCTGTCTTTAGCAATCAATTGTGGGCATAACATGCAAAGCTTCCTACAGACTGCTTTAGAAACAACTGCTATCGAATATTTAAAGAATCTTGATCTAAGTCTGGAGGCATAAGAATAGCTTTGCTAAAACTCCCATTGTCTTTGTCAAAACAGAGACAGAAATTCTAGTTCCATACAGTCAAAACGCAGCACACTGGTTGCTTCGCGTTGCTGAACCTTGCGTTGGGAACTACAAAGACACATAAAACGTTTTTGCGTTTACCACGAGTGAGCGCGAGCTGGCAATAACCATACACCCAACCAAGTAGATGACTAATGCGACTGGTGTCAAAACCTGGTTTGTATTCATTTTGTTTCATTCCAACACTCACAAATGACTGTGGTGCCACTGAAATAGAACCACCTTTGCGGCAGACGGTGGCAACTAACAACACATCATAGAATGTTCGAGGGAAGGAAAATGTTGGCAAAGATAATGTCGTTAAAGCTCCGCTTCTGTGAAAATTGCTCTGGGAACTTTCAAGTGCATTTCAAATACATGCAAGTATTTTCAATTTATGTAGTTTCAGCTACACAAAGCAGAGACCTCAAGATTCTATTTTACATTTTCTTCTTCACTCCTCATCCTAACAAACCACTCTTTCCTTAGAATAAACTGAATAATACTCAATTTCTACTTCATCCTCCCCAATTCACTGTTAAGACCAGCTGTTATACACAAAGCTGAGGAGGAACTACAAGTATTTTCTAAACATTTGCTTGACTGCAGGTGGGCTTTGACCCAGAGAGAGGTGGAAAAAACAAAGTTGTTCCTCATGAATATATATGGCAGGAGTGCTGAAACAGTTGTGTGCAATCACTGTTTTGGACCAAGCTCTGACATAAGTCAATAGAAATTGCACACTCAAGTGCATACGTAAAAGAAAATGCAATCTTGCCATCTGAAAATTAATCGAAGTATATAGTTATTCTATAACCCAAATCTGGAAAGAGACTTAGAAGCAAATAATAAATTGGCCGAAAGATGCATCTTTAAAGGAAAGGAGGAGGGAATGTCAGGAAAACAAAATAAATTATTTTGACTTTTTATTGTCAAACATATTTTTGCCTTGAGCTTGACATAAAAAGGATTAGGTCACTTAAGAATATAGCAACATTTATTGCAGATTTATTGCAAAACAACTTGAGATGCCCAAGAATTCTTCAATTCTTCTATTTGATCATTCCACCCACTGCACTCAGTGGAGTCAAGTCTGGTTATCAAGGATATCTTTGGCTAATACTTAGTGAATAATTCTCATATTAGATAGAAGAAAAAAAAACCTGCCGACAAAGCCTTTTTGGAGAATATGGAACAGAGGAATGAATACTCACCAAGTAAAAAAATCTTAAGATCTTTCTAATGCACATTCTGTTGGAACGAGTAAGGTTGAATAATTATCTCTACTTGGTCACGAAAAAGCATAAACAAAAACCAAACAGACTCCAGGAAACAAGATCCCTACTTTTCCATATGCTCTATGTGTTGGTATTGTACTCGGGCTGCTTCTTTTTACAGCTGCTAACACTTTGCAGAAGGGCTGTGAGTTCTCACTCTGAGCTATTGTCTTCCTGCCCTGAACACACGGGCTCTGCGGTGATTAGGCCTGAACACGACAGAAAACTCATCTCCAGCAATGTTTCTTTGGGGAAACTGGTATCTGCTGAAGATATCAAATATAAACAACATTTAAAGCAGTTACAGTGTCCCATTTGGAGGTTCAGTGTTATCCAGCTTCACCCAGTTGTCAAGAAATGCTATTAAAATGTTGGCAGAAGCAGCGAAGAAGCACTACAGTGCCACGTCTTGTGTTCGTGACTGTTTTTGAACACAACAGACCTCCTTCTGATCTTGCTTACGATGACAGAAATCCAGTAACATCACTGGAATTCCTCCTCGTTTGCACCCATCCAAAGTCAAAACAGTCTTAACTTTACACCAAAAGATATGCTTCAAGTTATATTGTCACTTTCTAGCATGGGACCACCCCTTCTGAAGTTTCATTGACTACCTCAGAGAAAAACTGGAAAACTCAAGTCCCCTAATGCAAAATGGGGTGTTACCAGCAGTCTTAGATTTACTCTTTTTTTTTCTCCATAAAATTAAATATATTTTAAAATCTTGAGTGGTGCATGTTTAGGTTATAGCAGGTGCTCAGAGACCTGACAATGACAAGAAGCATGTTCCCACACCTGTTTGCAGGCCTGCCGATGACCAAGCTGTGGTCAAGGATTTCGACAAGAGCCCAGACAAGCTAACAGTTCTGGAATAAACAGAAATTTGTGTCTAAAATCCCAAAGAGAGAAATTTCTATCTATCTAAACAGATTTTTTAAATCAGTTCAAGACTTAAATACAGATATATTAGACTAGGAATTAAAACCTTCTGCCTAAAATGTGTGTTTTCTATAGCTAAAATCAAGAAGTTTTCAATATAAATCAAGGTAGAGCTACTTATTTGCAAAAAGTAACTCCTATAAAGCAAGACATGAGAATTACAGTGTAGAAAGTTGACATAAACCCATAAAACTACAGGAGCACAGATGATAACAACAGATACACAGATTCAGCTCAAAATAGTGAAAAAGTAACAAAAAAATGCTCAGCATGTTGTAAGAGATGCAATCAGAAGTACTTAAAGTAAGAGTTGATGAATTTGTAAGAGTTAAAATTGTTGGTCTAGTGGCCAAGGAGATGGTGGGACGAAGGCCAGACTTGATAATCCTAGAGGTCTTTTCCAACCTCAATGATTCTATGATTCTAAGTAAAAGAATTGCAAAAAACACTTGAAAGTTGGTAATTTGGAAGGGGAAGAGTATTCCTCATGATATCTACCTGGTGGTTTGCTTGTGTGATGGGATCATAGTTAAAAGATAATTAAATTCATGGCAACAATACATATACACTTTACTGGATTTATATAAATGTTATTATCAAGCTAGAGAGATTTCATTATAAATGTAAAAGTGAAAATTCTACAAGTAATACAAATCTATTTCTCCTGCTGAATTTCCCCACTGTCCCTCCCAGGAGTTGATTGTTTCTTGTGAGTAAACAGGAAGCAACATGTCCTATAAATATATTTACATGTAAGCATTAGCCAGTTGCTGAGTCTTATATGAATGACCCTATGGTGTCTTGAAAACTGTTTTATTCCTTAATAAGGAATAAGTTGATAGGAGAACAAATCCAGACAAAATGCTCAGAAAAGGCAAAACTGCTGTTTTAAAGGCTGAAGGTATGTCCTCAGAAACAAATTGATGATACGCGGATCAGAAGTTTCTCTAGAAATAATGATTTCAAATCTGGTAAATAAAACAAACACTAGCCTATTTTCTTTCTCACCACTTCTGCTGATCACATTATCAGTTCTCTGACACCCTCCACCACCTTCTTTATGCTTCTATTTACTTCAGTAACTTAAGCAGAGAAACACTGAGGATTCCTGCACATTTTTATGAGCTAGTTGGGCACACAACCACATGCACCAGCAGAATTAACAGCAACACCTCCATTGGACAGAATCATTTGGAGAAGGTGTGAGAAGACTACGGTGCTCATGCTTACACCTGTGTACATTCTTAACCGGAAAACAGGGATCTAAACCAAAAGAATATGAAGCTCACGGTAATTCTAAACTTGGTCTAAGTTGGGCATACCTAAGAGAGATCTACAACAATAACGGAGCAGCAGTGTGATCCATGAGCTGAACCATCAGTTCCAAAGCCTTTCAGTAAGCATGTTTTTCTGGAATATCCCCTTAGAAATGTTTTCTTTAAGTTTGTTAAAACAAGGGAGGCCTGCCCACCCTCTTATGTCTTGTTTGATTGGTTTCTTTCCAAGTATGACATGATCCGAGTCCATATGGTTTAAATTAGGGTGAGGCACTTTGCAATGCTGTGACAAAAAAGAGTAAGTCATAACAAAGCCAACCAACTGCGTTAACATGTTTAGCAAGACCACAGTTATGATTGCTTAATTCTACAGACCGGAGCCATGTGAAACGCAGCCATGGAGCAGATGCAGCAATGGCTAAGGCAAGTTTTTCCTCCACTGTCTCAGCACCATCCGGGACCTCTGGAGATCATCTCATCCAAGCCCTCTGCTCCCAGAGCAGGGTGCCCAGGATCGCATCCAGATGGGTGTGGAATCTCTCCAGAGAACAAGACTGCTCAAACTCTTTGGGGAGCCTGGGCCAGAGCTCTGGCACCCTCACAGCAAAGAAGTTCTTTCTCATGGTCAGATGGAACCTCCTGGGTTGCAGTCTGTGCCCATTGTTCCTGATCCTGTCGCTGACAAGATTCTGGCCACATCCTCTTGACTCCCACCCTCTAGCTATTGATGAGCACTGATCAGATCCACTCTCAGTCTTCTCTTCTCCAGGCTAAACAGCCCCAGGTCTTTCAGACTGTCCTTGTAAGCAAGTTCCTGTCCCCTCATCATCTTTGCACCTCTCCGCTGGACTCTCTCCTGCAGTTCCTTGTCTCTCTTGAACTGGGGAGCCCAGAACTGGACACAGTACTCCAGAGGTGGCCTCACTAGGGCAGAGAAGAGAGAGAGGAGAACCTCCCTCAAGCTGCTGGTCACACTTTTCTTAATGCACCCCAGGACACCATTGGCCTTCTTGGCCATGAGGGAACATTGCTGGCTCATGGTGAACACGCTGCCATGTCAATGAAACACCAAATGGTTTGGCAAGACCAAAAGACGTACAGGCACTTCTGTACTGTAATTACCCTCCACACAACCTCAGCTTTCATGTCTGAAGGTCTGAAATCATTAAGTAAATTGCTGATATCTTTTACAGATGACTCAAATTCACATAAACTGAAATTAAGAAATGTTACAACTTTGACAGCCAGCCCCTGTAGAGCTGCACAAAAGTTAGTACATCCAAAGAACTGAGTATTCTCTCAAGACATTAGCAATAGCAATTGCAGAATCATTTGAAACCTTGCTTAGAACAGAATAAAAGAAACAATTCCCCCCTCAGGTATCCAAAGACCCTAGCTCCCCAGACACAACAGCCATGGGCTAAATTCTCATGCAAGCCTATGAAAAACTTGAATTGCAAGGAAATGGGGACGTTCTCCAAAAGCAGATCTTCTTCGACCATGGCTTCGCAGAAAAGCAGAAATTTCTCAGCAATATCTACATCATCATCATATCAGTAAGTATCTGGGATGGACAGTAAATGGTCCTCAGATTGATTTGGGAGGATTTATCATAACTGAATGTAGGCTACCAGCATTTGTGCTGTGAGGGGAGCTCTCAGAAGTTAGCTGGTGTCGGGTCCTGCTGGTGTACAATCTGTCAACTACCAGCTTCCCAGGCAGCAAGGTACCTAATAAAATGAGGCCAGACTAAACAGGATCTACAGGCTGATCAGTGGACTTCTCATTTACTCTACTATAATACAAACCCAGCAGTTGTTATTTACTAGTTGGCCTACCACGTTACGGTAGCTGACCTCTATTGGCTGTTCTTCCAAACATGGCTCCTGTCCTGCTTGCTTTCTGCTCCAAGTGCCAGATCACGCTCCTGGTTCCCCACTCTCTGGACAATCACTCACAATGTTCCTGGGAAGTCGCAGTTTGATGCAAACATCAATATCTTTGGTTCCTGGTGGTTGCTCTCCTTACTTAAGGTATGTACCTCTCAGTCCTCCACCAGACGTCCTATCTTTCACTGTTTGCCTTCGCAGAACATCATCAAGCATTTCCATGAAAAAGCACAGCAACAGCCTTGGCATTTATAGTGGTTTGAACGAGCACAACAGAATAACTGAAAACACCATCACTAGGCAGCTCAGCAACTTGTCAATAGGTTTAACCACATCACAGGCCCAGCGTCTGTTTTAACACTGCCAGCAAAACTACGTGTGACTTTTCTAAGAGGCCAGATACAAGCACTGGAATGGATCTTTACAGCTTGGCATCGCTGCCGCCCTCTGAGGAAGAGCAGTATGATGAGGTGGGAGAACAGCACCACAGCCTCTTTTGCTCTAATGGATAAAAAATGTAGGCAACCTATTTTTAGATGAAAGCATTCTGCTTGAATTAAACTCAGAACCAACTTGAAAAAGCAAGCATAGATGCAAAAATGCTTTTAGTAGAAAAATATGTTCAAAATTCTCTAAAAAGAGTTTGGAAGATGCGCTTCCTTGCAGACTTACACAAAGTTTAAAAATGAACCGACAGCCACCACTCTCTAATCTCCAAACACCTCGTTGAGGCTGTCTGCGCTCCCACGGGAGTTTGGAGAGGGCTCCGAGCGAGCACGGAGATGGCAGAAGGCAGCATCCACAAAATGAACGCTAGCAACCACACGCCAGCAAACTGGAGTAAATCCCTGCAAAGAAGGGACAGTCACAGCAAGAGGTTTTGCAAGAACGGTCATTTTTAAAAGTCCATCCTCCTTTCACATCCTTTTCATTATCCTTTGTCAGCTAAAATCCTTTCTCTCTATACATATTCCTAGGCTTTATTCAGGATGAAAAACTTAAAACCTGAAGCTGGGCAGCAGAGAGGGGAGGGCTGGAAGGAAGCCAGCCTGGGATTTCTCCCACAGCTTCTAGTCCAAACCAACAGGTTGTGCCAGAGATCGCCCCTCCTGCCACGTTAGCTCTGTTCTGATGCCTCAAACAGAGTTTCAGATTGACTTAGAGAGAAAACTTTTATTTAAAGAAAAAAAAAAAAAAATGACACCTACACTACACCCTGCAGCGACAAAGGCTGATAAGCTGCTGAGAAACTTTAAGCTGAGTTTAAAGTACTTAATAATTGTTAGGACTATACTACTTATCCATAGATACTTTAAATAATGCTTTTTAAATACTGCTTTTTAGCCCAGAAAATGTAACAGTGCTACTACTTCATCCTGTGCAAGACTCTTCTGATGAAAATTATGCTCGCAGATGTGTCTGCAGGAGAAAAACCAGTAGCAGCCCGAACATACCAGGTTCATCTCCAGGTTATTCAAAGTTACACGAATACGAATACCAGGTCATGCACCACCAGAACACCCAACAGCACAGTTTGATCTGGATGAGGTGTGGGCACATGATCGCATTTTTCTAACATCAGCCAGAACCCCAAAAGTGGGGTCCATGCCAGCTGTACATGGCCTCCTGCCTGCAGCAGGGCAACGGCCAATATCAGACCTTGCATAAAAGCACACCAGGACCATAGAGAAAACCCGGACCAGAATAAAGTCAGGCAGTAGGAATTTAATCTACTTAGATATTCTGAACACTTCTTAGAGAACGTGTACTAGGAGCATACTTTCCTCTTATCAGGCACGAGGAATCTTAAAACCAGACTTCCTGTAGTTTTAAGCTGTGGCACAAGTGCAGAGTGGAAGGGCCAAACTGATAAACATCTGTTTTGGTGTTTGGCACTAGCTGGAAACAAAATACGAGGCAGGAATAGAAATGCAGCTTAGGAGAGAAAACGATTAGCAGGGAGCTGTAATAATAAAGCAGAGCTTCCCAGCACAAGCACTGCTCCTCATAGCCACAGGATTCCTGGAAAGTGGACACTGTATTAAGGCAGAGGGAATTACCTCTAGGTAATGAGGCCAGTTATGCTTATTTTACACACTACTGAGTGTGTAAAATGTAGTCTGAGTTAAGAAGTGTTAGCAGCAACATAGGCTGAAAAATAAAGCTGATGTGGACATCTCCCACTTAGGACAGGCTCCTGCAGTTAAGTCAGGGGCTGTTTTCCTTCCCTCACCCTGGACATTTCACTCACCAGCTCATTTCCAATGGAACAGGAGCTTCTTACACTGAGGCAATGAACTGGGAAAGTGACAAAAATTATCCTTATTTTTGAAGCAAAAGGATTTTTTTTTGAAAGCTGGAATTTAATCATGGAAGTACTGGGACAGTATAACAAGAAGCACTATTTTGTTCTTATAGAATAGAATCATAGAATCATTAAGGTTGGAGAAGACATCTAAGATCATCAAGTCCCATTGTCAACCCAACACTACCATGACCACCAGACCATGTCCCAAAGCACCACATCTACCCGTTTTTTTGAACGCGTCCAGGGATGGTGACTCCACCACTGCCCTAGGCAGCCTGTTCCAACGCTTAACCACTCTTCCAGTAAAGAAAATTTTCGTAATATCCAATCTCAACCTCCCCTGGCGCAATTCAGGCCACTTCCTTTCACCCCATCATTATGTTCTTCCCTAGGCACCGTCTTTTTGCCCCTGGACATGGCACCTGACATACTGAGGTCACTCTTGTACCATATATAGACAGCCCCAGGTAAAAGCAAGAGCATCTCTGCACTTGGTTCATCGGTCCTGCAGACAGGAACACCTTCCCATCATTTTTGCATCGCTTAGCCAGTTCGGAGAACTCCTTTGGTGCTCCTTATGTGCTGGTGCTTTCCGTTAAATGGACGGCTGGTGCGTCACGATCAGGAGTTGACAGAAAGCAGCTTCACAGAGCAAGAGGGACAGAAGTAGGTTATAGGCAGGAATTACAAAAAGCTCTCAACTCTGGCTGGAGACCTCATGAAAACAGCCTCCATTTTCTCCGAGCGAGTTTTGAATTAAAGTTTTACTTTCTTTTTTTCTTCCCTTAAATCTGTTTTCAATAACTTCGGAGCTAAAAAATATGAAGATAATTATAGCTGTCTGTGCAAAACAGAAATGTCAGACCTCATATTTCCCAACTGACCTTTCCTCAGATGAAAATTCTCACAGCAACCTTCTCCAATCACAGAGTTGGAAAGCGTGACAATCTGCAAGACAGCATTCTGTCCAGCAACCTTGTTCGCGTTGCAGATGCACAGGTGGGTGTTAGTATGGTTTACATAGGAGGAAGAGCAGTAAGGGAGTAAAAAAAGACAGCAAACTTTAAAAGCCACAAGAAAGCCCACTCAGAACAGAGAATAGCCTTGCCGAGGTACTGGTTGGGAAATCTGGTATGCTGGTCTTCTGGCTGCAGGAAAACAAATGACAGAAGCTGTCAAGAAAGTCTGGGATAAAAATGAAAATGGTATATTTTTACAGCACGGCTTGCCTGGCTCCTTCCATTCATTTGGAAATGCTGCACTAAAAGCCACCTGCAAGGAGAGCATCCCCAAGAAGGAACAAGGGAAAAGGTTCTCAATAACTACTGCTGTGATAGAAGAGTTGCTTGGGGTCAGTAAGAAATGAGAGAAAGTCACAGAAAATCTCAGTCTAGCTAAAAGCAGCCTCATACTGGATATCATAAAAAGCATCTTAAAAATATTATTTTTTTCCCCCAAGTACTCAGTTGGCTAGCTGTGCAAGTAGCACATAGTTCACGTGTAGAGGGAACAGAGCACAGAGGAATGTATGTGTCTACTTCCAGTAGGCTTAGGAAGAGATTTGGTGACTCCCAAGTTCTTATTCCAGCCATGGGTCTATCATCCCATTTATTTTCCCAGGTGTACACTGGTTTCACCCTAAATACTGTTCCAGGCAGGAATCTCTTCTCCCTAGAGCACGTTCAACCACCCAAAACAGTTTTGATAACCATCTGAGGCTGTTCCTCAGCGCTCCCAAGCTCCGTCACACGTCAGGCAGCACACCGAACTGGCTGCTCACTCCGGTGTCCTAAAGGCTGCTGTAAATCTCTGATCATCACTCACATGGGCATGTCCCGGAGGAGCCCGAGCACCCTGCACCATCCTCAGACTTCGTATTGCTCGTGTCCTGCTACAGCCTGCCCAGGAAGGCTGGGGAGCAGGAAACTCGGAAGCAGTGTCAGCCCTACAGTCATTACAATATCTGTTATTCATTGATTCTTTATTGCAGGACTGTGGCAATTACTAAGTCTTTTTCTTGTTGTAACAGATTCTCAGCTGTTACGAATTGACAGAACTCCACTGATTTAAAGGCAGCTATAATGATTTACAGCTGAGCATTGGGCCCATTTTGTAAGGACAACACTTCCTGACTTCCTCAAAAAATTAGTCTTCAAATACAGAAGGCTTTTTCCTACTTACTGGTTAAGAAATTAAGATCTGTTAGGTACCGTGTAACTCCAGTCTGAAGGTCTACAGACTTCCCCCACACATCCTGAAACCTGATGTGTCCGACAGACGCCCTTCAGCTGTCATACAGCCAGGCGCTCACCAGCTCCCTCACAGAGAGGCCTCCCAAAAATTCCAGGAAAAGGTGAAACCCACCTATGTTTCACACATGGTTAAATGTTTCTGATGCTCCTAAATTCTTAATTAGAAATAATATATGTAAACTGGATGGGTATTGCTCCACCTGGCAAATGCAGGTGCTGCTCTCAAAAGAATCACCATCTCTGAGAGGGCTCTCATTTCATCATTGGTGATGACAAAAAGGTTGTTCATTACTTTGCCTGAAGTAGTTAAAAGACAAGATTTATTCCAACAAAATGAGCCAGATCTAGAGAAGTTGATCAGGTTCAATAAAGTAAGAATAAATAAAATACAGAAGTGAATTCCTCTCACTCTCTCTCTAATGGCAATAACACAGTGGGTTTTTTTTTTTCTTCTTTTTAGATTCTGCACAAGGTTATCCGGTCATCGTGTTTCTAAGGGTAGTAAATCACATTTTGATTATTATTTCTTTCTCTTTATTTGTACCTTCATTGTATCTATTAATATTTCCATAGCATCTACAAAGTATTTTCATACAAAAAAGCAGCAAGATAAAGTAAGGTGCATATTGGGCTTGAAAGAATATTAATATTTTAATTCACCATTATCAATTTGCCCACAAACATCCCAACGCTTCATAACACTTCCCAGCTCATTTTCAGGGAAATCACAAGCTAAGGAAGATTCTGAAACCAGAACATAAAATCCAGGCTTTGAGCGAAGTAAGTACAGCTGCCCAAGCCTGCATTTTATCTCTGTGTCTTTCCAAATGATTTTGATTTAGTCGCAATTCCTAAAGGTAACCCACTGAAATCACATGGAGCATTTGCCCAGATCTGTTGCTTGAAAACAACAAAACCCAAATGGGCATTTACTTCTCCATTTAGTAATCAAACTTTCCCCTGACAATTTCTTACAGAGAAATATAATTTCCAATTTTTTAAAAAAATTAAATCCATTTTTCAAACATGGCTTTCAACAAAGTGTCAAGTTCTGGAAAGATTTTGCTGTTTAATAAAAACTTCTGCCAAAATGTTTCGGTTGACAGCTGCGGTGAAGGGAAAATGGGCCGGTTAATTTTTTGCAAGAGTCTTGACAAAATTTTTAAATTCCTACCATTTTCTGACAATTGCGGTGAAATTTTTTTCCACTTCTCAGCAAGCGTGTTTTGAGAAAAGTGTTGTATCGCTCATAAGAGCGTCCCTTGGGGAAAGTCACCTCAGTGGGAGCCAGCTGATGCCCTCCTTGACATTTAGTATTCTCCATCTTCAGGTGTACAATCGTGTAACGGCGGGTTCCAAACCTAAACCACCACTTTCTCCTGTGTTATATTTTTATCCAGAAGTCTCAAAGCACTTACAAACTGTCTCAGCCACACAATGCTTCTCCCTTCCTCATCACTGGAATGCTCAGCACGACCAGGGCTTGATTTCCTCTGATAAACCTTGGAGAGCAGCAGACCAGTGCAAAAGCAACCAGTTCTTCTCAGGTTCTCCATCACAGGTCTTTCAGCATGAAGTGGCCAAACCAGACCAGTAAGGCCTTTGACTTATTTGTTTTGGTACAGGAAACCTGTAAATTATATCCGCCCCTTGATACATTATTGTGATGTCATTCCTGTAGGTTTTCCTAGGTCCAGTTACGACTAAACATGGGCTACATGAGAAACTATCATGGCAGCAGAATAATAATTTTAAAGGACAGCGCATTTGCCCACTTGTATACCGCTGTTTACATCGGGCAAGGTACAAATCCATTTGGAAGTATCCAAAAAAAAAGGTGATAGAGGATGGCAATAAAACCAAATAAGGGCCTTAACCTCTGAAGGGGTTCCTAATGCTCCGCCATCCTTGCCAAAAGCACAAGCCCCAGTAATCACGTGGCTGTGATTTATTATCAGTGTATGGCCACATTCTGACACAAATCCCAGGGGGTCTGTAAATTGCAGATGTAATCACAGATTAATGCTCATAATCCCTGGTAAAAACTCCGCAATAACACTTCTGTAGCCTACAGAAATTCTCCCACTAATATTCATAATCCTTTCCCACTGGACTTTATGAAACTTTTATGATTTTTCAGGCAGTCCAGCAGTGACTAAACAATATTTATGATTTAACTCTGCTGGTTTTCATTTCCAGACCTGAGGGTTTTTTTAGATTTTAAGTTACACCCACACACATAAATACTACCTCCTATATATCTAGGAAATGACCAAAAAAATAAAAATATAAGAAAAAGGATGACGCCCGTATGTCCTTTATTACCTCTCCTACCATTGCAAACCCATTTGGAAGCTTGTCAGACACTTGAACACAGACCTGGGAGCACTGGTCACCTTCCACTGCTGCTACTCCAGGATCACACCTTTAGCTCCATACTCTTAAAGAGCATGTTGGGGGCACGATAAACGGAAGGAAGAACCTTTCATTTTTTTTTTTCCCCCTTTTCATTACATCATACTTAGTCCTATTCTCTCTTCTGAGATTGAAAAGCTGCCAGTTTTCAAGTGTCCCTCATTAACTTTTAAAACCCAAGCTCTCCTAAAGAGGAGTTATTAATTTTTTCCTGGCACTGCCAAAAGCTGCAATCCCCCTATAAGAGCACTAAATCCTGGTAGTTACCTGGAGCAAACCGGGAAATAGTGCTTGATGCGAGATAGGAAAATAAATATTTGTACACAGTAGGTTCTAACGTGCGGGAATTTTAGCTGTAAGTGAAGCTTTCTGAAAGACAAATGACCAAGCTGTTTAAAAAGAAAATCTCCTTTTAAAAGTCAAAGCATAGGAAAAGATATGGTAAAAACCAAACCAAAACAAAACCCCCAAACATTTCTGTACAGCTTGAAGGAGAGGATTTGGCTGTACAGATACACAGAGGTGAACTTCTGGTTGTCCTCAGCTGGCTGAACCAGGACAACCCCACGTCCAGCCCACACCATACATCGCAATCTGTGCCAAAATCATTCCCACTTTATGCTCTGGGGAACATTTCTAGAACTTATGTCAGAGAACTGTGTCTTTTCTTCCGGCCCTATCTCTATGTGCTTTATAAACGGGAAGCTGCAGAAAAGGTTCAGAGATCAGAAGCTGCCCTGCAGGACCATTGGAGGGGGACTCCCTGTGTTCAAGAGCTTTTCAACTGGATAAAGCCTCAATATCCCGCAGGAAAATACTGGCTGCAAGAAAACCAGAGGAGGAATAACTTTCATCCTAGAGCCAGGCTGAACTAAAGGGTTTACAGTAACAATGCTTGGCAATCACAGGGTTGAAAATCTCTCATGGTGAACCCTCAATAGCAGCATAAACAAACAGAATGTCACAAGCTAGGTTCTGTTCCTCCACAAATCACTCAAGGGCGCTGGGCATCATCAGTCTGACATCTGTACTCTCTTACTCTATCAGGATTCCTGGATTTAATTAATAATTGCTTGGGGATCAAAGTGAAAGATACCAAGTCAAACCTATTTATAAATATCTCATGTGCACCTAATGTAAGACACAAAGATTCTAAAAATTTCCACCAGAAAAAAAAAAAACCTACTTATTTGCTTTTCCTTCCAGAATAAAATTACAGCCCCATAAGCTCAGACTTTTTGATAGATACATATTTGTAGTTTCAGTGTAACAAGAATATAAAATCCCCAAATGAAGTTTTGTAACCAGCTTGTTCTGAAGGTATCTAAGTGCAATAATGTCTTCAAAGTTTCCAGGAATCCTGTAGATTTCAGAATTTGCTGTTTTCTCACAGCTCTGCTGAGCTAGAGAACAAATAAAAACAAACTTCTATTGTTCCTACAATTGGGAGAAAAAACCAAAACAAACCAAAACCTGCCTTCAGGGAAACTGCAACTACCATCTGCATGTGGTTACATCAGGGTAACTCAGCTGATTTAAAAGGGATTACTCAGGCTTTACACCATTGTAATGGAGCAGGGTATTGAAATCTGAATTTGCACTTTAGTTTTGATGAAACACGATGGAGAGGAGAGTGACAGTAGGATGTTAGCTCAGCGTAGCAAAACTTTCACTGGGGCTCTGTACCACACACTCAGCATGTTCATCTCTTGAGTGAAAAGATCTCACCACCGCGAACACGGTTTTCAGTTGACGGAGGTAGGATCCTCAAGCAAAGAGGAGATGATCTTGCTCTGACTCACCAGCATGACAGATTTAGCTAACAACCTTGATTTCTTAATAAAACGATGTTTAAAGGAGAATCTGTCAGATTGGTTAGATTCTGTCCTAGACCTATCCAGACAGAAGATGATAGCCAAGGTTTACAAGTGCACTTCCTTTCCTCTTCTTCTGTCTCTGCACTAAATTGATTGGTTTATTTAGAAAAAAAAAAAAAAAGAGAAAATACAAAGTAACATACACAAAGTGTTTTGAAATGGAGGAGAAAATCAAGTTTTTTTGTTTTTTTTTTTAGAGGCATGGCTTCAACAGATCTGAAAGCTTTTTGAGAGCTAAACTTCAGATGGATTTACCTCCTTACACTCAAGCTAACTCATGCTGTGAGAGAAACAGTGTGGCCAGTATTTATTTACTGGACTGATTTTCACATGACCAAAGCATGCTGAGGAGACACACCACCACTTTCAACCCTGCACGTTCAGGGCTTGAGTTGTACTTACATTTTGTAACTAGAATGCAACCAAGTACAAACATGCTGGTCTTGAGCACCAGCCAAACATTCCTGAACTCAAGTTGTGTGATCTGGCCCATTGAACTCATTTCACAAAGACTAATTTCTCTACACCAGCAGCTGATACAGGTGGGTAGAAGATATTTATAAGGCATTAGGCTTAGAGTTGCACACGTACGTGTGCATACACACACACACACTTTATATTAGTAGATTTTATTTCTGGAAAGTTGCTGAGAAGCTGAGTGCCTCACCGGGTGTGCTGGCAGACTGTGAACCACAGGATCCGCAGGCTTGGAAGGAATCTCAGCTGGATCAACCCAATCCATCACTCTGCCTCATAGCAGAAGTGATCTCACTATCCCTAAACTATCCCCAAAAGGTGGGTGTCAAGCTCCGCTTTGACTACCTCAACTGATGGGACTGGTCACCTCCCTTGGAACATTACTGCATTGACTAACTCTTCTTAGGCAGTTTTTCCTAAGTCTTGTCTGCTCTGGCCTTATTGCCTAATCAAAATAATTGGTCCCTGTCCTCTTCATAACAGTACTTAAATATGTTTGCAGACGCTTATGTTTCCCAACAGTTTTCTTTTGGTCTAGACTGAACGTGACCCTTGAATTTTCCACCGAGATCTGAACAGTTGATGATCTCTCTGGGGCTGAGGCTGGGGCCTGGCCGTGGCAGGTAACGCAGCTGTTAGGAGGACTCTACCACACGTTTGAATAAACTACCAACATAATTCTGTCACTCACAGAAACAGGTTCAAACATTCCTCCCTTTCAGCACATTATGGTGAAATTCCAGTTTCTCCAGACCCACAATCACAGCTTATTTATTGCTGCTTTGCCTTTTGAGGCAGTCTGCTTTTAAAGAAACGTAAATTTGGTTCTGCTCCAATATGTGGGCTAGAATGCTGTCTACTGCTGCTCAGTGCAAGAAGCTGGTCCAGAATCTATGTTTAAAAAGGAGTTTTGACAATTAAAGAGGAAAAACTTCAGGGAAATACACCTAACAAAATACCTGAAAGAACCTGATCTATTCAGTTTAACACAGGAAAATAAAGGTAAGAAACAATTCAAACAACATCTTTTAGAATTACTTCTATAAGGAGAAGAGGTCTTGAACTTAGCACAAGTATAATAAGATCAATTGCTCGAAGTCAGCTATATTCAAACCAGAAACAAGATAGGAACTTTTAACAGTGAATATAGGTTACCAAGGAACATGTCAAGGTCCCCATCACACCGCGTTCTTCAGTTCTAAAAGAGACTGATTCAACCACATGTGGTATTCTAAGGCCTGTATTATGCAGATCATAATATTCATTTCTGGCAATCAAGTCTGTACGATACAATTTGCAGGTTTCCTTATAGCTATAGAGTATTTGGAGAAAGGCTCAGACTGCTGAGTTGTGAATGAGCTTAGAACGAAATAGCAAACAGCAATTCCATAAAATTTAATGAAAGTTACTGCAATTTTCTCTTGTTGGTAACTGAGCATACTGCAGTTCTGGGAGGCAGAGAGAAAAGGGAGGAGATGAAAAGCAGAAGGCTTGTCTAAGAAAAAACTTAGACCTGTTCTTCTATCCCATCCAGCCTGCTCTTTTCCTCTCTAAACGTCTGCCCCTTGGGTTTATGGGCTGCTGCTTGGCAATCGCGTTTCTGTTATTAGCAAGGTTTTCCCAGTTCTTGAAAGAACACTTCAGGCAACAGAAATCCTTCCTTACCCGTATTAATGTCAAGTGCTACAGTTCATATGGCAAACATAAGGTAAATTAAATCAGTTTTTTTGCAGCATCTAAAATTGGATTACAGGCTAAGTACCTGTTAGTGATGGGAGTAATAAATAAATAATCAAGGCCCCATGGCTGTAGTCATTTACAAGCCATAATAGGGAAAATTTAGCCTTTGCTGTTTGAAATCAAAGTATTAAAAGGGTGTCGCACTGCAAAAGTTTAAGGCCTATTAAAACATTATAATTTCTCAGTCCTTAATGTTATTAGTATTTTCCACTTGACACTGCCAGATAATAACTAACAGTGGACAGAAAACATCCTGCCTTTACTGTCATGGTATGTGCAGAAAATATTCTCCAGCTTTCATAAAAGAAATTCCCTATGTGTGAGGCTGGGTCCCAGACGGGAGCGAGTGGCAGAGCTGGGGGAATAAAGCAAGTGTTTGCCACGCTCGGGTGCTCCTCAGAAGGGCTCCTTCCCCCTAGACAGCCAGGCAGACACTATCAACTACACCTCATTTTGTCTTGTCGAGCCTCATTCTGGTGGCATTGTCAGTCAAAGAACAGCGCGATGGATTTAAAAGATAAACAGTAACCAATAGCGTGATATCTGTCAGTAGGGATTCTTTTTTTTCTTGAAAAGATCTCACATTGACCTTTGCCTTGCATTGAAAGCTGGCTTCAGGTTCCTGTTTAGCTCACACGCTGCTCCATTGGTGAGGAAATAACCTTGATGAATGTTCTTCCTGAAGTTCAGTCAGAGAGCAGAGGTGTGACATCTCAGCAGCTTACACTGTCATAGTCCTTTGAGTACTCTCGCGAGTTTACTCATCAAAAGAACTGACAGCTCCACATTCTTAGAGGTTATTTCTAGTGCTGTGGGAAGTAACTTCACCAGCCCTTGTGCTCAGAGCTGCAGGACAGGCAAGGCACAAGGTATGGAGTCATGGTCATGGCAAAGGCCTTGACAGAGTCAACACTCAACACCATCTAAGGAGGACCTAGCCAATCTGCCTGCACCGCCTCCAACCACACTTGCTGTGACTGGTATTTGGCTTTATTCACAAGAGCCCTGGTCTCCAGGCTCCCTGTACCTGAGACTTCCGTGCATTAGGTGAAGCTCCCACAGGAACTCAGCCTTTTATATCCTACCAAAGCATCCTGCTGCTGGATCACAGGATGACATTGCAGTTTCAGTAAAGAATCAGCAAAGCTATTCACGTTATTGACATCTAGGATACATAAAGAAATCTATGAAAAAATCTTTCTACATTTACTAGGATTTTGCACTTACTTCTTCACAGTTTTGGGAATCCCTTTACAGATACCTAAACTCCATAACATCCCCAGAAGATGGAAATATTTATCATGGGGAAACCGATATAATTGTTCAAATAAAGACTAATAAGGGAAAAAAATATTAAATTAATGAGCCTGCTTTAAGCACAAGGCAATATCACATCTGTATGAGATGGATCAAGCTGCTGCAGCACTTGATAGGGAGGGGTTGTTCCTTGGCAGGAAAAGGCAGCAAAGGGTGGAATGCTCAGCAACTCCACTATCCCTTGCCCAGTACAACACTATGGTTGAGAAGGAAAAAAAAAATAAAATAAAAAAAAAGATGGAAAAACAAGGTAAGGAAAGATGATCTTGGCTGAGCACGTAATGGATATCTTGACTAACTGATATTTAAGTCATGTTCTTGTTTATTTTTTTAAACATACTTGTGGTGAGCAATCGCTCACCTGCTATAAATTACAAGCAACTGATAAGACTCCATTTATGAGTCTCCAGTCAACAGCACTCATGCTAAAAAAAAAAAAAGCACCAAAGAAAAGCCATCCACAACCAACGGCATTTTTCCAGAGCTGGATCACATAGAGAAGTTTCCAGAGCAGATATGTAGCAGATTTCTTTAATATTTAGCCCCTCAACAAAGAGTTAGGCTGTTCAAGATAATGAATTTATTTCATTGTCCATCCATTACATTGTGATTCTTTGCTAAATGTAACTTTAATATTAAAAAAAAAAAAGATTAATTTGTATGCTTGAAGCCTGATCCTTTTAATCTTACCGAGTTTTGATGTTACACAGTGTAGAACCTTATCCACAACAGCTTTAAGAATTAGAAGGAGTAAGATCAGAGAGTTGAGAATATGAAGTAGAGTTTTATCCAGCCTATGACTAGATGTTTCCAAACAGCATACTGTGTTAAGGAAAGGACAATGAGCCGTTAAAAAAACCAGTATTTTTATAGGAGACCTTCACAAACATGTTACCTCTGCTGACCTTTAAAGAAAGGTAAAAAGGTTAATGCACTAATTTGGAAATTATTAGCCTGAAAAAGGACCAATGACCCTCTCAGGGTTGTTCCCAGATTTCTTCAGCATAGCTTGTAATTCCTCAGAGATCATTTGAGCCGTGCAGAGACCTTACTTAGTCAGAGGCAAAATATTTTTCTGCCTTTGTAGTGGCTCTCCGAATGTATAAAATGCAGAGTTTCCTTTTGTTCCACCTCCACCCCTAGCTGGAGAGGGTGCCAGAGCAGGCCTTTATTCATCGGACTACAGATTTTCCGACTGCATACTGTCCTGGAAAGAATAACAATTGGGATTGACTTCTCCCCGACACATCCTCTCCAATTTTAAGGGTTTGATCATTGAACCATCAGTTCTTTCAGTGCATCAGACTACGCAAATTCATTTCACCCACCGACATCATAGCTCAATGGGGCCGACGGTTTCCTCTCCCCTGTGTTAAATCATGACAGCATCGATATCGAGGACCTAAATTAAGAGTGCAGAAGAAATCCAGAGTTCTGGGTTCTTTCCCAGCTCCTTCATTAACTTGAAATCCAGCTTGGGCAAACCATTGGACTTCTTTATGCCACAATTTACTACAAGTTGATGTCGAGCAGTAAAATATCTCTAGGATAGATGGGAGTCTCAGACATATTTACAAAAAAACCTTTTCAAAGTTGGAATAGGTAGTGCTAACTAAAGAAACACAGAATGACACCCAAACAAGGGAAATTTCAAAACAGAATCTCCAGTAAAGGGCCAGAATATTAATCAGAAATTCCTCACTATTTCAACTCCTTAGTTTTACAGCTTTAGATTCTCCTGAACTGAATTTCTATCACTTTGTCCTTCTGCAAAACATACAAATATGAACTCCAAGAGAAGACTAGGAAAAATTTACTGTACTACTACAGTAGACAGTCTACTCATGACTTAAGAGGAGTTCTATCACTGAGGATTAAGCTATTTCCTATTCCTCTCTGAAAGATGTGCCACATGGTTACTGGAGATGGGAAATTTAAAATTAGAAGTTCATATTATATAAAAAGGCAGATTTGTAGTAGTTAATGCAGCCATAAGAATAAGAAGTCTAGGTTAAGAACACATTACTAATAACACTTTCACAGGTAGTTCATGATCAATATATCATTTAAATTTTTATAAGGGATACCTTAAGAGAGATATAAAGAGTATTTTCAGTTTTCTGATGTTACTTTGCTTACTATTTTGTGTTTCTGAGAGAATTGTACTAATTGTACTGATTTTTCAATATTATACCATTCTTAAGCCTTTTTTTCCTCCATGATTAAACAGGGTGGCTGTATGAAGTCTAAGTTTGATTTGTATTTCTACAGTAAAAGACAATGGAATAATTTCTGACCAGGTCTGTAATTAATATAAGTGACTGTAACGCTTCCCTTACTGATGAGCTTTGCCCTCATTAAAAAAGGCACTTGTTTCTAGAGTTTTGGAAGAAGATAATGGAAGAACATAAAGAGTGTGCAAGCATGAGTGATTGATTGACTTTATTCACTGATTAACCTCACTACAAGGCAAGGGCTACAACTGCAGGAGTGAAGTCATGCACTCTGCTCTTTCAGACCCAGTGAATCTGGAATTCTCCATGACCTGCCTTCCCCATATCCACGGGAGAAAGAGAACTTCCCAGGGAGCTTTTGGTAGCTCACTTCCAATGCCCAGTCGCTGTTTTGGGGCAGTGTGGCTGCTTTAAACCCACTCCACTTCCTCTCTCCTTCTTCTGCCTCCCCAGTTGAACTTCAGTTCTCAAGCCATGACTACATGCAACCTGTTTCTGTGACAGAGCCTGTAAATACTCACAGGGTAATTGTTAAGAGGGGATAGGCAGAGCACAGCAGAGCAGAGAGCAGGAAGCAGGGCAGGACAGTCACCCATTCCAACAGCAGTCCCTTGACAGACTTCCACATCGTCTTTGAAAAACAGTGCCAGAATTAGACTTCTGACTGACACAAATGAGGCACTGCACCCACCAGCCAAGCTAGCACTCTGTGCTCCTTGAAGGCTCCCTCAGCACTTGCATTCATTCCTCTTCAGTCCATGCGATCAGCCCTAGAAACCTAAATTCCCTTTAAAACAAAAGGTAATGTACAGCAGTATAGCTACAGGTATCATATAGAGCATACACATATAGCATGCATTTCTCAGAAAGAAAAACTGACAGAATCTGGATGTAGCACCATCTACTTCTGAAAGAATAGGGGGCTGCCGATGATTTATCGCATGATCTTGTAACAGCGGAGAAGTGTTTCTTGGTTTCTAACATGCAACACTGGTGCCAGTAACCCAGCAAAGTCACAGGCTCCTGTCAGCCTTTTAAACCGTTTTCCTGCTGATGCTGTTCTTTTCACCAGTAGCTAGACGAAAGCTGAGACCAGGACTGAAACCCAGTACTACTAAGTGAAAGCCCAGGAGTCCTGACTAAAAACACGAGCAGCGCTGTCTAGAACTCAGACGCACTAAAATAAGACGACATGTTGACATACACACCAACTTCAAGGAGCTCAGATTATTTCTTCGCACTCCCCTATACACAGATAACTAGCAGTATTAACCACAGTTCACTAGACTTTATGTTTGGCGTAATAGTGTGAACTATTTCCAACCTGAGCTTAGTTTAAAAGGCAAATGGTATCTCAAGGAGCAAGCTGACCCCACTGTCAAACCCTTTGGGAGTTAAGGCAGCAGCCAGCAGTGGAGCCAGCCAAAATGCCTGAGCTGAGGCCAGCCAAGAAGCCAGCCAGGCAAATCCAAAACTGCTGGAAAAATACATTCTGGAGCATGGTGTCTGGGACCCCGAGCTACTACGCACACCCTGCTTTAGTGGATATGGGTGTTGGCTTGAACCGAGCAGCAGAGAAGAGAGGGTGAACAGGGAAAGCAAGTTAAACTGGAGTTACATAAGAGGCCTATTGACTTTTGAATGACTTTGTTACTGGGAAGTAGCATGTATGTTTACTAGAACATAATCTCCTATTTCACAGTAAAAGGCTTTTTACAAGGAAAAGTTATGTAAAAAGGGATCTTACAATATACCCTTACAGCAGTAGAGAGGGCTAGAATAGGCAGCGCAAGAAAAGCGGGATGTATAGCCATCTATTTAAGTCTTACAAACTTTGGGAAGTGTGTTTTTTAGTCACTGTTGAGCATAATCACTCTTAAAGCCAACAGAAGGACTTGGGGAAAAAACAGCATTAAGAGCAGTAGAAAGCAAAAAGGTCTATTAGGATCACTAGCTGTTATTCAGTCACTTCCAAATCTTCACTGTAATAATAAAGCAAGTTACTTATTAATTTCAAAGCACTGTGTAGATGGTAGGACACAAGACAATCCAGAGACACAAGGTTTGTTCTCCTACTGATCATGGGACTGAACTACATTTTTAGTGACTCCTGTTGGTGTGATCACTGCTTTAAGCTTAGCCAGAAAACAGCGCAGCACCATGGCAGTCTTCCACATCTGTGACCACTGTGGAAGGGCATGTCAGTCAAACATCAGAAGTTGATATCTAACCACATTCAGTGTCAGTGGATGAATCACTGATGTTGTTATACTGAAGGGCTGATCTGTTGTCAAGAAGATAGGACTAATGCGTAAAGGCTGGCAATGCCTAAGCAATCACTGACGGAATTAAAAAGTCACTCTTGTAGATCACAGTAAAGCTATTTATAAAAGTATTTATAATAATAATTTATAAAAATCCTGTTCTGTTTTTACCCCTTCCATCAGGTCTCAGCTCCTCACTGGGACGCAATACTTCCATGGGATGCTGCAGGTCTTGAAAAAAATCTTTGCTCTAAGGATCTCTGCTCCCTTTGCTGGGGGAGGCGTTTTACTAGAACCTCAAGCAAGAGAGACTAAAACTATGCCCACAATAGCTACAAAATGGTCTCTCAGCCTCTCCTTGTAAGAACGTTCCAATCTCCTCATCATCTTTGTACCCCTTTGCTGGACTGTCTCCAGTAGCTCCTTGGCTCTCTTGACCTGGGAAGCCCAGAACTGGACAGGATACTCCAGACGTAGCCTCGCTAGGCTAGGTAGAGAGCAAGGAGAACCTCCCTTGACCTGCTAGTTCCTGAAGTTTGTTTCTGTCAGGAATCCCAGGTAACTGTAAATCAAAGCCATAAGAACAGTATCTTTTTGTGTAGAGGGAGAAACGTAACAGAAAACCTTGCTGCTGTCAGAAATGCTCCTTTTAATCATTAGTACTTTGGCAAGGAAACATATGTGCACGTACACACAAATTTAACGCTTCTCCCAATATCCAGTCCCGTACTTTAGACCAAATGAAAAACAAAGGGCAGGCCAAATTCTGGCAGGAATCTGCAGCAAAGTTAAGTTGATCTGTAGTGTTGAAAGACCATAGCTGTATAAAAGAAGGCATTTACAAGGCAGTGAAATCAACTTTGGGTAAACATAGGCAACTGTTGCTTTGGCATAGAAGACACTAGCACAGTTTTACTGGTGTTTTCTGCTCACAAGACCAAGGAAAGAACACCATTATCCAGAAGACACTAAGGTTTGATGGAAGAATGACAGATCTATGAAAGCAGAGTAACAGCAGCCTTAAATGAGTAGGAGGAGGCTGCTAGAGGGATGGTGATGGAGACCCTTGGTCATTGGAGACAACGTTGCTGCTTTACCTGGAGGATTAATGCACTTAGGAAGGAAACACAGGGATGTTTCATTTGGCACCTGGTGAAGTACCACATAGTGCCAGTAAGCCATCCAAACCTGGGAATGTGGCAATTCTGTCAGGGAGTACCTCACTGATTTATGCACATTTATGTTATCTAGCACGTAGAACGCATTAGCATTTTCCGGAGAATTTTACCCCTAAAAAGGGCACCAGACCTAAGTTCCTCATTTATGGTAACACTCAAAAGTGGAAGAATCTCCATAAAGATACAGAATGAACGAGAGCAATGGAGCTGTAATCACAAATTTCCTTCTGCTGAAGTGATAACCACTGGCCTGAAGACAGTACGGAAACCCAAGTGCCATGACTTCTACTCCTTTGCCAGAAAAATTCCCATTATTTTTCTCACTAAAGCCTTGAAAGTGACTTCGCAATGGCCCTCCAGACATACATGGGAGGTTTCGGTGTTCAAGAGCACCCACTCTTAGCTGAGAACATACTTGTTCGGCATTGAACACTTACGCTTCCCATAGTGAAAACTATTTTGATGAAAAGTCAAACCAGAAAATGTTTCGAAATATGGGGCACACATTCACATGGAAAGTGTGGTTAGTCTTTGCAATAGTTGCTTTGATAAAATTATACATTTAAACTAAGATGACAAGAAAGAAGAAAGCAAAGCAGGTTTTTTTTACAGTTCATGGAATGCCACAAGTCACAGATGATTATCGCTTTTACCTTATCTTTTTTACTTGGGGGTTACTATTAACAACAGACAGTTAAATCAAGACCTGGATAAGTGTTTTTCCAACTCTAGAAACAAACAAAAATAGACGCAAACAAGTGTAGTTCCCCCACGTATCACGGGGAGGAATAAAATACAAGGGGTTTGCCAAGTGCCAGGCTGACTCAAGCAGACCTCAAAAAGGCATTTATCAGCATAACTTTACAGGCTGCTAGTAACTCCAGAGCCACTCTGTAACCAATTTTAAAATACTCAGCTTGTATTGTTGATGTTGTTTGCAATGGAGAATAAACATAAGGTATTTATTTTTATGCATGCATAATCCATGTACTTAAGCATAAACCGAGCCTTTTACTTGTTCTATTTTTTTTCTCTCTGTGGCTGACCAAAAATTTAACAGCAGCATTATCCCACATCAATATTTTCCATTTCGGCCAAAGGAAATGGACACATTTCTGCCTTCCACGTAGATTTTCAAATTTATACCTAAAACAAAACACACAGGCTGGAACAAACAAAACCTCCAGATTTTTCACAGAAGAGGTAAGTCATGCATTTTCTAACCAGCTGTATATTTTATTAAAGTCGGGACTCTAGCACTAGAAATAGAACAGAGAGACGGATTTTTTTAAAGGACTACAGCAGACACACAAAGTTATGCTAAATGCACATTTAAGTAAGAAGGGATCGGTTACTGAATCAGGGCCACAGAAAAAGTGACCATAAATTTCTTAGGTAATCACATTCTAAAAGAACTCCAAAGCCTCTCTGGATACACTGGATTTTATCATGAAATCATTTCCAGTTGGGTAAGAAATGAGTCAGTATGAAAACACCGGTGTACAAGCAGATAAAAGGAGCTATTTATTACAGATCGCAGGGCTTCAGCTTGCTTTTCATCGATCCTAGCAATCCCTAAGTTTGTCAGAAAAGGAAAACGATTCTTTTATATTTCCCCCAGACAATCAGATGCTGCCTATAAGTATTCCAACGAGCAGAACACCACCAGTTCTACCTTCCTTTAAAGGCATTTTTCCACATTTCCACATACACCTAATTACCCTGTTTCAACAACAATAAAATACTGGGAGACTCCACGCCCTTGCAAAGGAAGCTGCAGTTGTGCATTGGACCATCAGGATAGCTCTGGATGTTCATCTGGCTCAACTGCACACCCGCCCAGCTGTACGCAGCAATCATGGAAAACTCAAGATACGCCCGAACACGTACACTAGCAATGAATGGGCCCTGAAGGATTTGATGAATGAAAAATACTCGGTACTGTGAACTTAACGTTTGATTTCCACTGTTCGGGGAATAAGGCTGACCTTTCGGTAACCATGCAACCTAGGAAAATGGGAACTGAGCAAGTGTGTGTCACCCTAACGAAGGGCTTGAGTCAGCTATTGCTCAGCATCTTATGGACCATCTGCTGTCTGGATATGTGTCCTGACTTAAAACTAGTCCCCTGCCAAGGAAATAAAATGAAGTCTGAACGATTTCTTCTTGAAAATAGGATTAAGGAGCTTTAAAAGAAAGGAAACACTGTATCATCTTGATGCACCACTATAAAAATCAGCTAAACTCAAGGAAATCATAGACTAATAGAGACAAATGAGCTGTAAGTACAGAGGGCCTACAGAGAATCAGATTCTCCCATTAGTTTCAACAAGGGATAAATTCCCATCAAATCTCATGAATCAGAGCCTGATATAAAATGAGAAGTGTCAGCTGAGCTTCATAAAGCCACCAAGACGAAAAACTGAGGCAGTCCCTTAAAAAAGCTAATTATTTTATAAGCAACAAAAGAATCTAGACAGAAAATGCACGTTCCAAAATTCTGCCAACTCTTACATGTTGCGCTGTCTCTCTTTTTCCTCATGAAGGCAAATAGACAACTGAATCCATTTTATGGCTGCAGCAAGGGCTTCCAAGTAAATAATCAATCCATGCATGCAGAGAACTAGCTTAGGGGGGAATTATGTAAGATGGGCACAAATCTGCATTCCCAAGTGACCTCTGTTCTGTTCGCTAGATATAGGAGTACATCTGTAAGATTCTTTGTGCATTTTCACAAAGGTGGCTTTATCAACTTTACTATTTTTTTTTTAATCTGTATATAGACAGTGTACTTGCAAACGGAGCCGCTCGGAGCAGTACTATGGAGTTACCATACTGGAGCAGTAACACAGAGTTACCACTCCATGCTTGAAACTCAGCCCAGAAGGCTATTAACTAAGTTACCCCTTTAGCTGAGTGGTCTGGTGACAACACTTCATTTTTTGAAAGCTGTGAACACACAGGAGTTCCCGATACCTGCAAAGACAGGAGTTCAGGAGAGAGCACAGAACAATCGAAGAGGCTCAAAGGACATGGAGCAACCACTACTGAAGGAATCAAGTGTCCTATTTACAACCAGTGGAAACCCTGTGATGCGTGACTTAGAATTGGTAAAAATTAGAATTTTGCTAAATATAGTGTTCTCCTTTCGCAGGCCTCTGAGACTTTATCACAAAATAGGGGGGTTGCTGAAACTAGATGGCAAATCTACACGGTTGAACTTCTACAACTCTTAAAAACACCTGCAAAGTTAAGTTCAAACTTTGATAGTTACAACTATCATTATATATTTGTAATGTATATATTATATAGTGAAACAACACATTTCAGTTCAGCAAAGGTATGTTGGCCTCATCCTCATTTGACAAAACAGTTTCCTGGCCTTACAAACTAATTAACCTTCATTTCATCGACATGAGACTTGTGACAACTCTACAGTGCTGACGGAAGCCTACCAGAGATGACAGATGTTGCGCTGTACTCAGCTGCCAAAGTTAAGAGAGATATCACAAAACTGGCAAAAATTGGGGATTTGCTCAGAAATTGGGGAATAGTAACAAAAGAAAGATGTTCAGGTTTTTTCTTCTTTAATGAGTAAATTAAAGGCTTTGGCTACAAAGGCTCTTAGGACTTTTTCCCGAATCAGTTTCTACAGTCCCAGCGTAGAAAGGTAAAATATAAAGGTAAATATGCTGAAATAAAAGCATCTATGGGGAAGAGAGAGAAGAGGAAAAAAATTCGATTAAAATAATACTTTAAAAAATACTTACACGGAACAGAAAGTACATCACTGATGTATGATGCAGGCTTCACCTACAGAGCTATGCCCGTCGTGTGTATCACGGAAAACCTGAACTCTCCTTGAGCCTGGTCTGAAGTCAACGCTTCATTTACATGAAGAAACTAACAGAACAATTCTTTTTGTTATCTATCCCTCCAGACGTGATCTTATTGATGTTATTTTGCTAACACTCAGTGTGACAGACATCCCTGAACAAAGAAAGAATAAAGCTTGCAGGAGTTTTCAGTACATCTCTAATATGAAATGTGATTTGTCAGAATCATAAGCGGACTGTTGCCTTCCAGTCTCATTTCTTCCAAATAATCCATGAAAGATCTGAGAAGGGATATCGCGCTGAAAGATAAATCTCACAGGTGTTTTTCCCTCCCCAACACATACTATTACTCCTGCATCCCTCTCTCTCTTATTTCCCTGAAGAAATTCCCACACTTCTGTTCCTCCCTCCTGGAAGCAGATAAGGCACTTTTATTCCCCCTGTTAAAAATCTGTAGAGGGAAAAATGAAAGGGTGAGGAAGGAAGGGAAACCTGAACATTGTGTCATTAAAAATTCTCATTTTACTGTTCTCAAAGAGGGAAGCTGGCTTGGCAGATGAACTGGATTGCTGTTCAAGCATCAGAATAAAGATGGGACCACTGAGTTTTGTTCTCAGTTGGACTTCAGTTCTCCCTTTCAGTCTCACTAAGTTTTCCTGACTCGTCGCTATTCTGGATTATCTCTATAGCATCAAAACACCTTGAAAACATTAATGGATTCATCTTCCTTGTAGCTGACGGACAACAAAACACAGAGCATTAGGACCCTTACCCAAAACAGCGTAGGAATGCTAGGGACAGCAAAGGACTCAATCCTCTGATGCACAGTGAAACAACTTTCAAATATATTCCTGTCTCATGCCCATGTTTCCCCTTCCTGCTCTCATTGACACCATCCCCGCGCTTCTTTCTGTCCAGTAAACACCACCCCTTCTCCTCCTATAGATACCTTCACCCACCAACATTTCTATTCTAACCCACGGAAATGTTACGCTGCACAAAGCAGCACTGCTAAACAGTTGCTCTGTCTACTCTGAACCAACAGACTCATAACCATGCCCATTTTTTAGACTATCAGCCAGTCTAAAGCAAAATTGTCTTTAATCAGAAATTATTCCATTATATAACTTCATTTTTCCAACTGTTCCATCCCCAGTTTAGTTGTATTACATAGATATCTAATGGAACAGTCAAGCAGTCCCGATCTAGAACTTGTCTCCATAAGATAAGGACATCATTCTCAGGTGGAATTCTTTCTGAATTATATTGAAATGAATGAAAGTACAGCAAGACTATTCACATTCATATATAATTATACAGCCATGCAATACAATGCAACTCATATAGAGATGTTTACGTCACACTAACAAAAACACTCCTCTATTGCCTTTTCAAAGGCACTTTTGACAACTAGCTTAGATTTTACAGTTTCTTTTCAGATTATGGGTATATTTAAGAATTATTTTTGCACTATCATATATATTATATTGGATATAACTAGATTTAGATCAATGGCTGGTAGTTTTAAGTTAATTTAAAAATTGATTTTAAGGTGTTTTCAAGATATTGGAACTCCACTGGAATTCTTTTCTCCATTTTTTTGCACTGTGAAAGCTATCAGTACCAAAAAATAACCCAATACAAAAAAAATCAGATGCAATTCCAAGGTAGCCCATTGTCCCCAGCTAGAAAAACATGACTCAAGGTATTCAAATGCAATTTTTAATTAAAAAAGCATTCCCTTTTAGCAGCTAGTTCACTTCAAAAGCAATCTGACATGCAAATAAATGTGTAAAACGGTGAAAGACTTCAGAAGAATCTCCAATACCAATTGACAACTGTTTGGCAATTCAGCTGAATTTCAGCATTTGATATCCTCAGCCAGGAGAACAGGATCTTAGCCAGAAGCCTCCAAATAGTACAAACATTTGTGGACTTTTACAAGGCAGGTAAAGACCTAAATTATGTTGCTAATTAATTTTATATTTCCTTTGGTTACCCAAAGAAACCTGGAGCTGTTCCGCACTCATTGAGTGATGGGGTTTTGCCAAGTATTCAGGTATGCTATTAACGGAACAAGCCAAAAGAGCTGAGGTCATGCTTTCTCAGATACCTACAGGGAAAAATTCAAATTCAAAGCAAGCACACACAAAGCAAATACATATATGAATGAGGCAGAAAGGGAAAAAGGAGTACCAGAGCACCTGAGACAATTTAAAACATGTAAAAAAACCCCTTAAAACTAACATCAGTACAGAACTAACACAACAAAACCACGACTATAGCTCAATGACAGCGAGTACCAACCTACTTGAAAGAAAAATACTTAAAAGAAATTGAGGGCAAGATGCTAACCTATCAACTCTCAGAGGATGCAAGATGTGGTTTGTGCTATGCACATGCTGTCCAAATAGGTTACGTAAGACTTAATTGGTTTTTGTAATTGAGCATGGCACAATAAGCCAAACTTTCCTACAAGCCTACACGGTGTAGGTGTGATGCCCTGCAGAGAAACAGACAGATGCAGGGAGCACAGGCAGGACATTAAATAGAATATTTTTACCTTCAAAGCTGCTTCCTTGTCTCCTTTTAACCTGCACAGTCTTTTTTGTTTTTCTTAAAAAGATCTTGTAATTCACTAGGAGAATATCTGTGTTCAGATAAAGATACTTTAACCCGGATTACCATAAACAAATATTCAGCTCCCTCTTCACCGACCAGCATAAAGCAACAGCATCTCTTACTTGATTCTCAGGACACAAACATTTTCTTCTTAGCCAGTGACCAAGTTAATCAATTCAGGTGATATTAAGCAGGTATAAATTTATTAACCACAAGGTGAGTTATCAAACAACAAACCACTTTTCCTCTCCACAAAGACTAACATCACCTGCCCTCTCATTCATCTATGCAGCTTTTTTCATCACAAAACCATACTACAAAACTATACATCTATCACGTGCACCCACGTATTTTGTTTCAGGCTTTGGAAATGCAAAGTTCCTATTCTGAATAGTATCAGAAGGCTTCAATTACACTTTAAACAAAAAACACCGAAACCCCCACATTTTTATGCTGTTTCTTTTTGTTAGACTATAACAGCTCCCTGCTCATGTCACTTCATTTTAGACTTTCCACCCAAACCAAATCTAAAGCTACAGAACGTCATTCAAGCTCGTCATCAGGATGGCTCAAATCTATTTGCCTCTCACATCAAAGTTTATGACCCAAACACCTCACAGATGCACAGTCAACTGTAAAGTTTTATCTGCTAACTTCTGATGACATGCCCGCTGGAGTAAGGATTTGCTGGGCTGCTCTTTTGAAGGTTACTTAAATGAAGCAAACGCTGCTTAGAAGAAGTGGAATCAGATGTGGTTATTTAGCCAAGAACCATTATGTCTGAGGTTATTCAAAATAGCAGATCTTTATTTACAGCTTCAGCTTTCCCGTCAGAAATCCGATCAAGAGTTACAGTCAAGCTTTCCTCTAGTCACAGCAGATATACTCATTCTTTTCACCTCTGTTTCATATGATCCCACGTTACATAAAAAAGCTTGGCTCTTTTAGAGACATACAGCTATCCAAGAATCTACTATGTGGATCAATTGCTTATAAAAGCATATACTTAAAGGAATTTCCCATTTTTCCATCCTAAATCACTCACATATTGATCGTCTGAGTCAATGCTTTCTTCTCATCTCATCGTTGATCGTGACAATTTTGACATTAGCTCATTACCACGCTATAAAGAACATCCCTGTCAGGACTGCAGCAGGGCTACCACAGGGATCTGCACAGAAAATGGCCAAAATGGAGCTTTTGCTCTGCTCGGCAACCACAGAGATCCTTACAGACGGAGGTACAGAGGTAGTAATTTTCTTCATAGTTCAGCAACCAGTTCTCCTTCCCATGTTGGGAAGCAAATGAAGATACAGCAAATCCACCTCACCATTTAATTCTTTTAATTCTTTTAAAAAAGAGTCAAAGTTTTAAGTTGCATTCTTTAAGGCAAAACTTAACAGTTTCTCCCAACCACTGTTGCAGCATATTTTCATAAATACCTCTGTTATTCCCTTCAAAAGGAAAATGTCCAACACCTTGCTCCAACCTACTCTTCAGTATTTGAATTTCAAAGGGTTTGGCCTCTAATATATGCAACTCAAGAATTAGCATCTTCTCCAGCCAAGCATTTTGAGTCACCATTTTAAAACTGGGTTGGTCATATATTGTTGAAATCATCTTTAACTGGTTTAATTCCATTCCACTGAAAGAACTTAATCTCTTTTTAGATAACGTGCAGGTTCAACTACTTTGATCTCCCAGTTTTATGAACTGAAAAAAACCAACTCTCTCTTAATTGCTAAGAAACTGGATGCAGGAGGAAGGTTCCATATGTCTCCGTTACATCCTGCGTACTCTGCCTCTGTTCAAGCCTTACGCGTAGTAGTTCCAGACTTCAAATGTGAGTGCCAACGTTAACAAGACGCAATCCAACTACACATGTTCGCAGACATGAATAACCACCTGAGACAAATGGCCTTGAAGTGACATGCTTACGGGAAAAAGTTAAGTCATATATTAAAATGTACAAAATCCCGCTTTATGGTCCCTGGAGAAATGGATATAAACGTGCAAGTGCACAGAACATTTGCGTCGTTCTCCTGCCCGTGATCTCTTACGCTGCGACGCAAGTCTGGGCTTGAGGCAACTGTGTTCCTATGCCAAAATTGTACGGAATGCACAAAAAGGTCAAGGCTCGGAATTTATGTGTTTCGCAGTTATTTAGAAATTACGGGAAAGAGAACTTGGCCACTCCTGGCGTTGCGCAGGTGTAGCTAACCAAGAGCCTTCTGTGGGTCAGACTTTTTCAATCAAAATTCCACTTTATCAGAAGTAATGGCCCTGTCTGCGTGATTATTAGAACTGAAAGATAGCTCCGTCTGGAGAGAGAAATTAAGGGATCACCTTCAAAATTCCTTCTTTGCACCATCTTTTCCATCAATAAAGTCTAAGCCTTGTGTTAGATCATTATCGGAAGGATAATTAAACATAAAATATTCTGTCTATATACATGGAAAAAAACCCTAAGAATATTACTCCAAGTTTTCTTTTGGTTACACTCTTCAGTGGGACAAAAGCACTCAAAAATCATCACAAAAAATGTCATTTGAACTCTTGACTGTATAATGAGTAAGATGGTTCAGAAGCTAAATGGAAGAGCTCACTGGCCATTCTATCCATAAGCAAACCTGATCTCCCGAACTTTTGAAGCGTATGTTGTTGTTATTGTAAACAGATAGTGTCCTCTTAACTGTAGCCATGTATCTGGAAACGATTAAACAAAACAGCTGTGCATCCAAATAAAAACTCATAGACCTAATGGTGTTGGGATTATCACCAAGTGAATGCTGAGACTGTGCTAAGTGTAAGAAAAGTCAGCTCAGCACAGCTCCTTAATTTTGTTTTAACTATTGGATGAGAGGTAGCAGCAGTTTTCAAATGCTGAGGCTGCCAGAACAACAGAAGCCAGTTGAGAACAGTGATGTTTTCAAAAAGGGGGCTTCTTAGCTGAGATTTAAAACAACATGAAGAGCTATGACATCTACTACAAATGAGGTGTTTTGAGTAGAACACATCTTAACTCCTGGCCAAAGCATGTTAGCACCAACATATATGCTAATATAGCACTGGAATTACAGCGCAAGGATTCACGCATCATAACAGAAGCTACCCTATAAGATTCATCAAAAAAGAGATAGGAAGAGAAGAATGGGAGATGGCACAACAAGAAGTGAAATGGATGATGGATGGAGTGAAGGAAACATGAGAACATGCAGTAGGAAGAAGAGAATGAATAATGAGAAGAAACAATCTAGACCATTCTTAAACATAAGCATTAGGGTGACTACCAATTTTTTGTGGTCTCAGTGTTGTATCTGAAAAACACTACTCCACATTCTTCCTCTTTCTTGGGAATTAATCACAATCACAAATGCTACAGCATTCAAATTAAGGAATTAATTTTTCTTTTGAACAACATAAACACCTAAGAAATCCTTCAGGATTAGTGGTGGCCCATGAAGAGAGTGTCCCAGGAAGAACTTTCCAAAGTGACACGCTGAGCCCTGCCTGTGGGCAGAGCAGTCTTCGTGCCGCGAGGCAGAGTGTGCTACTCCAGTAGTCATCTGTCCGTGCACGGCAAGCTAAGAGTGTCTGGACAGCACAGTGGTGGGTAATACAACACAGATGATTTCACCTTTAGGTCTCCAGTTCAAAAAAAATTCAGCCCAAAAAGTGTCATCACCTGAGAGTTTTTACTACTTTATTTACAGTACAAGATTTCCCAGGGGGCCAAAGACTTTCCCCCTACTCCCCCCTTCCCTGCGCTAAGCGTTGTGTCTATACTGAGGAACAGACCTTCTCAGCAGATATTGTAAACAGGCTACAGATAGGAAGGGAAAAAAAAGCACGAGACTGAAATGCGTTGTCAAAATTCAGTGAGTCGGACAAAAAAGTGATTCCGACTCCCAAGCTGATGATGCTTTTACCTGTGCTTTGCGTCTGTTAGGATAGCTTCTCCCTTTCCCCCTCAAAGGCAAGACGCACACGTGCAGCAAGAGCCGAGCTCCAGGATGCACCAACCTTACTAGACAAGTGGATGCTTTTCCTCTAGCCCCCATGGAATAGGGTTGATACCTCCCGGGCTGCTGGGCTCACCGCACATAGGCTGCGGAGATGATCTGTGCGCACAGAGAGCACATCCAGGATTCCCAGACATCCAGCAACCTGGACTGAGCTATCACTCTGGGTGTCTGGGAATTCTAGATAAAGATTTAAGAAAAAAAAAAGGCAACAAACCAAAATAAAACTCATTTTTACCTAGACAAATTACCCATGTCCAAGATAAAACAATCTGAGAAAAGAATTTTTTCTGAAAATTTGATTAGGAGGAGCCGGAATCCATGCTCCCACTCTGCTCTCCTAATAACAGGACCACCTACAATTAGAACCGTATATAACAGCAGTAAAGATGCCTTTGCATTAATTCTCTCCTAACTCTAAAGATGATGTTCCCAGGTCAAGCTGACAGGGTAGGCAGGAATGCTGCTGGAGTGTAGATCAAAGTGCCCACCAAGCACCTCTCACGGACACCAAACTCATTCATTCTAGATAATTATACCCTTTTCTCAGTAAAATAATAATTTTTAAAGTATTAAAAAAAATGTTAAAGCCTCTGAAGCAAGTTAGCCCATCCAGAATAAAGCATTGATAGCATCAATAGGTTACTTCTCCATATATAAATATTTATATAAATCTATCCCAGCGTATTATATCTCCACATAATGAACTGCCTCATCTCACCATTCTGCAGCAACAAGCAGTAACTCTCTCACTACAATTCTATTTCCACTGTAAATCATTTCAATTCTGACATCTTCACTGGGGACTAAATAACATGTGACCTTATCTAACTTCAATGTGGTATTAATTTTAACAAGAAAAAAAGTGGTTTATGAAATTGAGGAGCTTAGGGTAACTGGGGGGATACAGGTCTGCCTCAAGGGGTAGCATATGGAATTCATTTTCCTTATATTTTTCACCAAATTCTAAGAACTGCAGAGATGTTTTGCTATAGGGTGGCACAAAATCATAACTCCAAATCTTGCCTGGAAGGATCAGGGGTCTGAATGGTGCGCTGGGCAAGAGAAATTCCAAACCATTGCAATTGCAAAACCTTACCTAGACTTGACTTTTTTTCCAAACTTTATCATGTAACTTTCAGAACCTTTAAAAAAAAAAACCACAACTTGTCTTCTTGTTTGAAAAGTAAGAATCTACTCCTATTATAAAATATAGATAAAGCCCAATTCTGCTTCCAGTTATGCTGTTCAAGTGTGGAATGATGTTCAAGCAGTTAAGCTGCTATGACCATAAATCTAAAACCCAATATTTTCATAGGCTTTACCAAATCATGCCTATTTGGTACTAAGGAAATAAGATTATATCCTTCTGTATATACATATTGGCTTTTTTTGTTTTTAATTTGCATCAAATTTACCAACACTGATGGAAGCAACAGGTGAATTTCACTTAGCCAACACTGCAAGTTAGAGGTGACTATTTCTGCTGACTGACCAAAGTGCTTTATGATATGGATCACGTTGGGATTTAATAGAATGACTCTAACTTGTATCCTTCATTGAACAGTCACTAAAAGCTCGTATCAAAGTCAGCCTACCCACAGTGAGCAGGATACAGCCAAAGAGCCCAACACACCGCTGGAACTTCACTGATGGCCATGAGGTATATCACAGATAGATCTGGCTTAGAACATGCACCAAACAAGACAGTAAATTCTAGAGGAAGTTGTGATGCCAGGTACACAAACCAAAAAGTAGCTTCTCCCTTTGTACTTACAACATAAGACGTAACACAGTTATGTAGGACAGGTGACCAGAGGCAAATAGACTGAGACCATCTGATTAGCATGACAGATGGTCATTTAAACTGCTGTCAAGCTTGTGGGAATGAGAGAAAGAACTTTAAAACAACAAGATTTAGTCTGCAGGTCTTTTCACAGACTTCCTTCTGCACATTAGGCACAACAGCTAAGAAAGGCTGACTACAGGGCTTCAAAAGTGTGGTGAGCGTGTGGACTGTCTCCAAGAGCATGGTTTTCTATTGGTAGGAAAAGCAATGAGAGCTGGAGCACCTCAGCTCCCACAGAAAATCCTGTGCTGTGTCAAAGCCAAGACAAGCACTCTTTCCTACTGAAAGCAGGCCCATCTCTCCTTCAATTCATATGTCAAAAACTCAGCTCAAAACAAAAGTAACGCAAAGGCTTTGAGAAGGAAGGACTCCTTACATACCGTGTCTCCCCTGTGCCCACCAAAAAACCCCCAAAGTAGTGCAGGAAAGGCATCCTGCTGGACTGTTAAAGAGCTTGGAGCCAACAGTCAACATATTAGGTAACCTCATTATCCACTGCCTAGTGCCAAAGGCAAAACAGGTGCGAGGATACCAAAGCACCAGGAAAGCACAGCCTGTTAAGAGAAATCTCCAATTTTAAGGGCATTCAAATATTTCCAAATGTTCAGAGAAAAGCCTCACAGTGGAGCAGACGTTCATTAATGGAAAAAGTAGAAGAAAAATAGGAATTGCTGGAAAGATGCATCATTCTTAAGACACAGCTTGTTTTTCCCCTTTTTGGGTTTAGACCATTAACACTAAGACTTAAGGGCTTGAGTTTCATTTTGCTCCTCACAGTGAGGAAAAAGAAAAAAAAAAAACATTTGCTATGTTTTTTGTGTCACATTGCTAAGTTTATCATTTCGGGGGAATGAAACACTATTGCCTTTTTCAGACTCAAATAAGATTGTTCAACAGGAGAGGATGTATCACAATTGCCACCTTGCCCCTTCAACTTCCACTAGTCATAGAATCACAGAATGGTTTGGACTGAAAGGGACCTTAAAGATCATCTAGTTCCAACCCTCTTGCTATGGGGCAGGGACAACTCTCACTAGACCAGGTTACTCAACCAACCTAGTCTTGAACACTTCCAGGTATGGAGAATCCACAACTTCCCTGGGCAACCTGTGCCAGTGTCCCACCACCTTCAGAGAGAAGAACTTCTTCCTAAATCCTAATCTTAATCTCCTCTCTTCCAGTTTGAGCCCATGACCCCTTGTTTTACCACTACAAGCCCTTGTAAAAAGTTGTCCCTCACCCAGTTTTCTTGTTTCCAGTTCAGATCTGGAAATAACTGCTATCAGAAGTAACTACTAACCAGTAGCAAATTCCAGTGAAGTTTGTGAAATTACACAGCTGCAAAGTCAAAGTGAAAATCTAACCTTTTTCTTGAGCAACCCCTTCAATCAGATCCTAGAATCCCTATCTGGTGTATTGAAATATCTGGGCGAGAAAATAACAACTAGTAGAGTTCCAAAAGTCAGGGGTTTACAGCATCACTTTGATTCTCTGATACATTTTCTCAGGCATTTAATGTCAGAATTTAGCTGGGTTTAGTTTTGTGCATTCCCTCTGTCCCCACTCATATGACACAATGCCCTTCCATTTACTGCAAGGTACATAAACACTTTACTCTTACCAAGGAACAACCTTATGAGTCTGAAAACCTCGAATTTTTATTGCTATTAATAAGCACTTTCAAGAAAAGGACATCAAGTTCCAGAACTGCCATGTAAAAACAGTCTATCTCCGTTTTGTATTCAAACTACAACTTATTTGTGATGAAATTTACTTCCACAGGCCACCTGCAGATGCTGCGGGACACACCGATGGAATTTCAATTTCAAAGGATACCTGATGTTCAGAGCTTGTAATATGAAGACCACATATGGTTTTTATTTACAAACGTTATTTATTTCAGTGAAGCCCTAGGATTTGCAGATTAGACTTTTACTGAGGGAATGCAGGTATGCGAAGGGAACATTGTACCACCTGAGAGTCAAAAAATCTCTAAGCGTTATTTACTAGCCCTTGATTGATACTTTCTCACAGTCAAAACACAATGATGCTGTCTAATTAGAGCCATGATAAATTGGCTGGCATGTATATAAATACAGAAAGCAAAGGACAGAAGGGAAGAAAATAAAAGACAGTTTCAACAATTCAGACCAAAAGCCTGTCTACCGCAGCATCCCGTCTGTACTAACTGATGGACAAAACAGGAATGGGACAAGAGAGCAAGCGTGTGATTAGCAGTGAGAAGCAGAAGTTCTCAGCCTAACAGCTGATATTTATACCCAGGACACTCAGTCTTTTCAGAGCTCGCTTTCCAGGAGATCACAAGCTCCTGAATCATTTCACGAGCCCAGAGGCTGTGGGTTGTGCAGTCCACGTCATCTCCGTGCTCTGACCAACCACCTCACCCTTGGTGAGCACAAAGCAGGATGGACAATTTAATATTCCTCCTGGTTAAAATAAAGTGAAAGATGTCTAATCATAGAGACTCTTACGTTAAACTGGGAAGCTGGCAATTTAATTTGCTTTGTTCATCTGTTGCTCTTCCAAATAGCCTCACTGTGCTTCCTATAATGCAGAAGACAGAAATCTAACATATTACTCGTCAGCTTTCTCCAGGAGTATGGTTTAGTGGTTTAAATGCAAAACTCGGAATGAAGCCTGGTTCCTGACCTTAGCCATGCCACTGCTCGCCGTGGTTCGGTTTCTTGGGATTGTTTGCCAAAATAATTTAGGAACACATTTTGCACATTCTTTCCTTGCCTGTGAAAAAAAACTTCTGGAAGTTTCATTACCTACTTATAAATACTTAAATGCACTGGTGGATTTAAGTATTTAGCTAGCACAAAATGATCACCTCTCAGTTACAAACTATTGGGCTGTGCTGGGGACTCTTACACAGCCACTTGTGAAAAAACTTCTACCCTGGAAAGAAATAACTCTTTGAGGTTCTGATTCCTGACTGCAGATCTCCTTGTGGAACCATTCCCAGCAGGTACATCTGCTATTTAGCAGGCAAGCAACACAATTTAATTTATCGTTTCACAAGAACAAAATTTCCTACACTTTATCCACCCTTCCGCTATCAATCTGCTCTGGCACAAACCTATGTGTTATTATTTCCATGGAGTCATGTAGAATGTTTTATTAAAGAAAAAAAAAAATCTTTCCAGAAGTTTTTGTTGAAATATCTTTTTGAAGACCATCTATGGGCAACTCAGAAATGCCACATTTACTTTTTTCAGCTGTTGCTGTATTTCCCACAGCTTTTATGAAATCGTGAACATTATTCCAATTAAAAGTCTTTGCCTCCAACCTGGTCAAACCAGAGAAGTCCCAACTATAGAGTCTCATGGAGCATCTCAAGCAAATTCTGCAATTCCAGCGACGTTAACCTTTATTTCAGTGTTTCAGAACAGCTTTTTCAGAAGCAATAAAATCATGAAATAAAAAGACAAGATAAAAACCCAGCACTTTTGGCTGAGAAAAGAACAATCTCTGTGTATCGAGCTTTCTCATGTGGATTTAGTGTAATAAACCAACAACTCCTTTATCCCTGATGCACAAAGGGTGGAGATTACAATCAACTAAAGGAGAACTTTGAAAGGGATCATCAAAAGACAGCAATGTTATAACAGCACGACAATACTCACAGCTCTTGACATCCTGGCAACCCGCGTGCTAAATGAAAGCTAGCTAAGCCCAAACTGGAGTTTAGAGTCGTTTACAAGGAAATTCTATCAAAACAGAAAGTGCAATGGAAATCACAGATGAACAAAGTCACTGTAAGTAAATCCTGGCAGCGAGTCTCCCCTTCACACACACACTCATGTTCTCTTGCCTGACTGTTGTGCTGAAATAAGTTCATGTGACAAGTCTGATTTTTTCCTCTACAGATCACTGTACTTTTCCAGCACCAAAAAAACCCCTTGAGTATAAATCATATACTTGCTGAAATGCTTAGATTGGCATGTTATCTCATGTAAGAGCAAGGTACCAAGACTGCAGTTGTAGAAACGTGGAATTTTTTTGTCAGGCAAATTGCATCGATTTTTTTCTTTCTATAATGCTTTTGTAGGATATTCAACATTTTTGCCTCCTCTGATAAAAGATATAGACTGATAACTCAGGATGTATATAGTGTTCTTCACTTATATATTTCAAAATACAGATAATTATCACAAATTTAATAACTAAAATCCTGACACAAGGATTTCTTTCTTCTCATTCCAGTAGGAGAACATGGAACACAACTTGTGAGTCTGCATGCTCAGTTCAATACATTCTCCAAGTAATTTACCTCCCATTATAAAATATAATTAGACTGGCTCAGTCTACAAAATGACCTTAAGGAAAGTTCAGGAATTTTGGGTCCTAGAATGTGTACTAGACTCCCACGCCTGCTCAAAACAAGTCTTAACATCAACAGTTCAGTGATTATTGAAACTAAAAAAAAAAAAAAAATCTCTGTTCTCCTTTAGTCCTATTCTTTCCACCACAATCATCTCGGCATTTATCTTGTCTAAGATAGTCCTTGTTTCAGCATCCCCTTTCCTTCCTCCCCCCACTCACGTCTCCAAAGCTCTCCAGCTCCCACCCACGCTGCTTTCCTATCTGTCTGGATAACAGGCAGTATGTGCAACATTTACACTGGCTGACCAGCCAGTGATCGTGAGCCAGCTCCTTGGCGAGATGATGCCTCAGAAGGAGTAACGTTTCAATTCTGCATACATGTCTTTTTGTAAGAGCACCAGTTGACACATCCTTCCTTTATTCAACTCCTCTTTTCCACAAAACACCAAGCTGAAAAAGAATATATGATATCATACTGTCTAGAGACAGGGGTGGAGGTAGATAGGATAACTGTCTTCGGATACATCACCGGCTGCTGCAAAAGGATGAGCGTCTGATGAGTAGGATGAGACTGAGGCCTATCAGAAGATGGGGACAGCCTTTTGAGCAGGGTCTGTTGTGACAGGACAAGGGGTGATGGTTCTAAACTAAAAGAGGGAGATTTAGACTAGAGAGAAGGAAGAAATTTTTGATGCTGAAGGTGGTGAGAGCCTGGCCCAGGTTGCCCAGAGAGGTGGTGGCTGCCCCATCCCTGGCACCATTGCAGGGGAGGTTGGCC
>JAVSBS010023179.1:0-13537 GCA_033124195.1 Coracias cyanogaster
GACGGTTTTATTTGTCATGACCCTACCTTCTGGGTTTAATTTCTTAAAGAGGACAGTTCCATCCTGCAAAATCATCTGCTTTGTTACTGTATATTAGTTGAATCACTTGAAATGTGCTTGAAATCTATAGCCACCAGCAGAATTCTTAATTCAAACATCAAAGGTTTGCACTTTTTGAAGATATTTCCAGGAGGGACAGAGAGGAGTAACAGTGAAAGCTGGCAAAGTACACAAGCCATCAGTATCTCTTACAGCCACTCAAATGATATAAGAGGTTAGATAAGGAAAGATGTGTTAAACAAATAAAAAAGATAAAAAAGACGACCAGTGTGTCCTTCACGTCTGTCAGCATTGCCCATACCAAAGCCTCCATGTTTCTGCAGTCTAGTCAGCACAGTCCAATATGCGCTTCAGTTCTAGAACATGCACAATTTAAGAGGTCCGCTTTTTTTTTTCTAGAGGCAGAAAAGTGTCATTGCAGTTGTTCTCTTTTTCGAAGTGGGTGTCTATAGACCAGCTGCTGAGAAAACTCACTGATGGTCTGTGGTCTCACTTTTGTAGCTGATGGCTCCTATTGTTTTTGAAGAATGCATTTTCTGAAAGCGATGTTGTCATGTTTGTAGAGGATGATGTGTCAGGTTAAATGACAGCCCCACAAGATCAGCACCCAGATCGTTGGATTTGATTCCATATTCAGCAAGGCAGTAGTGTAAGTGAGCAGAACACAAGGTTGCTGTGCTTGCAGAAGCCTGCACAGACTCTGGATAACCTCATAAACACTTGGAACCGAGGTGAAGACACAACCCCCCTGTCTGTTAGGTGGAGCTATGTTGCATGTGTTTAAGCATTAAGTATGCTGCAAGATGCTTATGAGTGGAAGCAATATTAAAGTGCAGCAAAGAGAACTCAAAACACAGTGACTTAAGGCATCTAACTACAAAAGCTTTTAAAAAATGTTCTTTACAGTTCTAACAAAATAAAAATTGCATCTTGGTATTGTTAATCTGTAAGTATGTCACTTATTACAGATAGTCTTGTTGAACTCATGAGGAATCATTAAATATGGAAATTCTTTGTTCAGAGTAGATTGTGAAAGTCTCGGTTTAGTTTCTTGCTGAAGGAGATTCTTCATAGGAAAGTATAATGTCATTGGGTTATACTTAATAAATGCTAGATTGTACCAACGCTCCACTAAAAAGTCCTTCACTCCATACTTCCTTACTGGTTTGCAAATAAATAAGGATCCTGGTGTGTTATTTGTTTACGTATTTTATTTGACTTTGTCTGTTGTTTTTTATTTTGTTCATAAAGAAGGCTAATGATATTCTGCGTACTGCATAGAAAGGCACATTGCTGACCAATGGCCAATTTGTTGTCCAGCAGGACCCTTGGCTTTCCAGATGGCTGGCCCCCAGGCTGTACAGGGGCATCAGGTTATTCCTTGCCCGATGTAGGACTTTACATTTTCCTCCGTTAAGCTTCATGAGTTTCCTAGATTGCTTCCATTAAAAACAGAGTGACTTAGCCAATCAAGTTAACTGTTTGCCATTCACATCAGTAGAGACAGTCAGAGATCGCCAGAAACTCTGCCTACTCAGGCTTCCAAAAAGGCAGAAGTGACCAGAATATTGTTGTTGTGACAAGGCTTCATTGCTCTGGAACATAAGGCTTTTGATGGCAAATATCTTCCATAGCACCTCCTGAACTGCAGAAGCGCTCCTGTGTATTGTAATAATTTTGGGTGGATGCCGCTTCCTGTTCCAAATTCCAGCTGTACTCTTTGCTGTTCCTGGCATTTGTAGGTGAGTTCCAAATATTACCTTAAAAGTGCCTATAAACGTTTATTCTTATTAAGCTTTTACAGATTTTTTTTTTTTCTTTAAGTCTGTGTTTTCTTGTTTGCACTTCAGTGGAGTCTGTTGTATTAATTATGGAATTTCACTGCAGTATTTTTAAGAATGTTAATAGTAACATTGAACGTTTAAAATTATTTCATGCAGGGCTAACTGTGCACCATGCAATGCAATACACCTCTGCCTTCGATTCAAAAGGTAAACATAGCAGATCATGTTGTACAAAGAGCCCTTGTAAGATTTTTATTGCAGAAAGGCCATAATATTCAGAGTTGAGGTTTCAGTAATTTTTGGTTTGTTTCTAAAGCAGGTATGAAAATAAAATCTTTCTATATGACTCTCAAGATGCAGTTGAGGAACATGAACCATAGCTGTATATAAGATGTATATATACAAGATGTATATAGTCTTAAAAATATGAACCCACAGTTGTTGTACAGGTAGACCTGAAAATGGGAGACATGGAAATAAAACTCTTCTAGCCTGGATGAAGCTGGAATTTAAATGTGTCACTTAGTTCCCAAATAACAGCACCCAAATTTCAGAGGGCTTGGAAATTCTTCTGGAGTGCTTTGCAAACTGTGAAGTAGGCCACTTTTATTTAGAAGATTATCTAAGCTAATAATCTAAAATGTTAGCTCTGAATTTTTTATATTTATTGTTTGTATACTGTATACCAAATACATTCCTTGAGGTTCTGTGAAAAAAAGTTTATTCATTTGAAGGAAAGCTGCACTTGAAAGAAAGATTTTTCTGAATCACAATTTAGTTTTTATAAGGCAGGCTATGATGTTTCTCATAAATCCATTCCTCTGATGTCCAGGTAAGCATCTTTGGAGTGTGCCATGGATCTCATGTGGCCTATATCTTGGAACTACTTTTCCATAGAAACAAGGTGTCAGGATAAAAAGATTGTGTAATCCTGGGTCTTGTCTTGCTGTGGAGTTGGGCCATGATAAGTTGGACATAGCCTTAGGACTGGAAATTTAAAGGTGTTTTCAAGCCTAGTAGTATGTTTCTAGCAAAGATATACCCAGCTTTTCCTCTCTAAAATGCAACACTTTCAGAGGGTGGGTCCTTTTTCTTTCTTTCTTTTTGAAGCTACTTTTAAGTGTTACTGCTTCACAACAGACTGATAGCACCAACAACTTGTATTCAGGAGTTGTGACTGTGAAGGTTGTTCTAAAGGTGGCTGATATCTGCCTTTAGCTTAAATCATACTGAATTTCGTAGTGTTTGATAAGAACAAGAGGTCTGTCTCTCTCTTCTAAATCCCTGTTCGTTTTTGCTAAAAGGGAAAAATATTTCCTTTCATTTCTACCTAGGAAAACAGGACATTTTCTGCATTTAGTTTAGGTGTGTACAGATTTCTGCATTGATCCCAAAATCCATATTGTGTAGACTGTCATCTTTTTTACTCACCATTAAGATTAACATTTACCCATTTCAGGCACTATTGAATCACCAGAAGCCGTCACTTACTCATTTGAGGAACCAACATGCTTTTAACTACGTGACTAGGGACTGTCTGAAGAAGGTACCTTGGAGAAGATGACAGCTAATTTGAAAGGGTTGGGGGCGAGGAAAGGTTGCAAAAGATGATGCAGTTGATAGGTTAGGCAACTCTGGGCTTAAGACATAAGGAAAAGGACTATGCCACCAGTCAGTATGGTATATAGATTTAGACATTCACGTGCTGTGTGTTGATTCTGATGAGTGGTTTGAGAGGCCCACTGCAGAGTATAAATTACGCTAGGTCTTGCACTATAATTGTTGTGTGCTCAAGTTTGGAAAGTCATTTGAGGCCAGATTTCACTGTTGTATTTAAATCAGAGGTGATTCATGTGAACAAATGAACTAAATCCCTTTAATAATTCTACTATTCTGAAATTACATGTGGATATTCCTCATGTAGCTAAATGAAATTTGATTTGTCTCAGAAGTCAAATTATTAGTTCTGATTCTAATTTTCAGTAATAGTTATGATGGAAATAAACCCCTCCTTTCTTAGATGACGTGGGGTTAGGAAATACAGTTCTCTTCTGATGACTGAAGGAAAGATACATAACAACTACTGATAATATTATATTTTCTTTAAACTAGTGTACTTCAGATATAATTAATGCAACGTTCAGGTTTCTAAAAGGTCCTTCATCTGACAAAGCCTTTACATAATCCAGAAACATGAAAAAGTGAGAGAGCATTACGGGAAGTTTGCCTCCTGACTTCCAGACAAGCAAGTCATCTACAGTGACTAAGGGAAAATCATGTTTCACGTCCAGTTCGTGTATCACGCCTTCTTCAGTCTCACATAGACCGTGTGGTCTGGTGTAGTTGAGAGATACATTTTTAAAATAATTAAATGCCTTGGCAGCAGAACTTGTCTGTCTCTGTTGCAGTTGGGCTGAAGTTCATTTTACAAGCTTTTTAAAGTTTTTTACACACTGCCACGAGAGTTAGGAGAGAATGGGAAGTTTGTTCCCTGTTTGCTCCCATTCCTAACAGCTGTACTTGGAGTGGGCTGAGACTCTCCTTCCAGATCTGCACCGGGGAGAAATCGGTTAATACTAAACAGTCTGGTGAACAAAATGTCTTGAAAGACCCGTGAACGAGAAGATGAGATTTGAGAACGGGAAACAAGTGCCGGCTGTGTTTTGGGAGAAGGGGCGATCCGGAGAGACTAGGGCTACACAGGAGCGTACCCCGCTCACACAGTGCGGAGGGGATGCTGCACGTTAACGGAGAGGAAGGAATGGGGCGGCTCCGGGCAGAGGAGATGAGGCCGAGTGCCCGGAGGCGGGAGCGGTGAGAGGGCCCGAGAGGCGCGGGCTGCTGTGGGCACGGGCAGGCTCGCCCGCGCTCGGGCCGCAGCAGGAGGCGGCTCGCGGCTGGGGCCGGCGGGCTCTGATTGGGCGCCGGCGCAAGGGCTGCGGTTCACATGGAGACGGGCCCGCCCCTCGGCAGCGCGTCGGCGCCGCCGTTCTCGTCAGGCGCGGCCTACAACCGGAGCGGAAGGACGTGTAGGTTCGTGCCGGGAGGAGCCGAGCTGCGACTGCACTACTCGGTGGGTGCTATGAGAAGGCACAGCGGCCGCAGAGCGTCCCGCTGTGCTGCAGATGTCCTGCAGCGCTCCCGGCGCGGCCGCCGCGCATCTTGCGCCCTTTCTCGCTCTGAGGGCCTGCTGTCTTCCTGCTCCCTTCCTGCTACTAAGTGCACTCGGCGTGCTGCCTCCGAGTCCCAAACATTATGCTGTGCTACCGTGTACTCCTCTTTACTGCCTTCCTCTAGGGAACTTGACCTCGGCAGTCTGCCTGCCATCTGCTCTTCTGCCTCAGAGCATTTGACGCTCTGGGCCCTCCATGGAATCATCCTTCTGGGATCTTCTTCCTGCCTGCTAGCTATTCCACTGGCAGGGTTTTCTTTCAGTCCTACTCGATTAAGTCTTTCTCCCCCTCTTTGCACTTAAGGTGTACAAACCTCTAGTCCTGCGGGATACTTGATTCCTGGCTTGCCAGTAATATTCCCTTCCTCTGTTCATGTGGCTGTCCCTTCCTGTCATCCCTGAGGATATATGCTCTAGGGACTCGGTGACAGCGTTCCTCAGGGTGTGTTGCCCTCTATTTATATTCCTGGGCACTCTATACAACAAGTACCCATTTCTCGGTCCCAGGGGCAATTGTTTCTTCCCACATACCTTGTCTTTTTCTTACGTAGTCCCTTATGCCTCTGGTCTGTCTTGCATAATGGCAGAGCCTGACATCGGGCTGTCATTTACCTGGAAGCATAGCCCACCACATACTTTGCCAGGGGTGTGTCCCTGTCCTAAGTCTTAGTTTCTGTTATATTACTGGTCTTTATCCTATCTCCCAGCTTCTGCTATGTTTTAACTATTCTGATCAGATTGTATAATCTGCTATGTATATTTTCTGTATTATGTCTAACCCTACTTGTAAGGTAAATAGCAAACCACCTACTAGCAGTAAAGAAAGAGACAGCACACAAGTGATGCTAACTTGTATCACTGATTTTCATTATTTTATTTCTTGGAACTTTGTTGACATGTTTGGTTTGTTGGTTTGGGTTTTTTTCCTGCAGCAGTGCTATGGCACAACTACTTAAAAGCGTAGCAGTGGCCTGTCCTGATTGCTTGTCTCATCATGACTTGCATGACATGTGGTTTCCTATGTGATTTTTTTAATGTCGCTCTATATAGGTTTACTATTCTTCTTTTGAATGCAAGACATCCAGGCAATTGCTGTAATTTATATTTTAAACTACATTGTTTTTTCCATTTATGGTCCTCATTGAAACTGACTTGCAATTATAAATACTGCTGCTATCAAAGGGAAAATGTGCCTTTCTCCACTCTTAAATTGCATTTCTAAGGAATACAGCTCTCTGTGATGGAAAGCAATATTTTAAAATTGCAGGAAGGCTCATTCATTTGTATTTTTGTATGAACGATTCCTATGCTATATGTAACCCAAATTCATCTCAGAGTATCACTTTCAATTTACCAGTGTCATTACCTTCAGTGAGATATATGGAGATAGGGAGGAAGGTTGTTTTTATAGGAAACTGTGGTGCCTTTTAAGGTGATTATAGATAGAGATTGTAAAAGAAGTGTCTTTTTTCTTAAGCACCTCTTTCCAGTTTGACGACTTCAAGGAAGTAATAGGCTGGAACTGTGGTCTTGTTTTTTATTCCTTACACAAGGGCCTTGTCTAATAATGTATTGCTAATTTTAGCTAATGAAGCATAAGTCTGGTTTTAAAAAGGCACTTATGAAAGTATTTTGATACCTTAGTGGGTATAGACTGAGCATAGTTTCTTTTAGTTCCTTGAGTCCAAAAAGCATCTTGTAGACATTTTTTATCTTTCATGTATTTATGATTGGAGTGGAGGGGGGAAGGAAGTCAGATTTAGGGATAAATGTGAAACCCAGGCCAGCAGAATTGAAAGACCACCAGATCGTTGTATCTTCTAGCAGTATTTGTTACTTGGTGTACTTGGGAAGAGCAAGCTTGAATTTTTTTTATATTTGTTGTGTCCGATGATCAGACACTCATTTTTTGATCCTGTAGAATTAGACTTGTCTAGTTTCTTTGTGAAGAAAAATGTTGTTTAAATTGTGGCATCCCTTGGCATAGAGATATTGCATCATGTTTGCTGATCTGGAAATCTGTCTTTCATTTAAAGAGATTAAATAGACACTATTTTGAAAGGCATGCTTGTCTGATTTGTGCTCTGCATCCCTGTGCTTATCCAGATGGGATTATCTGTAACCACTGACACAGAATAATACTGTACAGTGAGAGAAGCTGTATTGACTCCAGAGATGTGGGGGAATGGGAAGATGATAATTTCTGCTTAGGTCTCTCTGGAGAGAGGTCTCTGAGATCTCCAGAGAGATCTGAGCAGAAATTGCGATCTTTTCTTATTTCCTTCTTTCTTTCCTTTTGTTTGGTTGGTTTGCTTTTATGGTTTCTTTTTAAGCAACTATGGTGCTTAGATATAATGATTTTTATCTTACACAGTTTATAATTCCATATGAGGCAAATATGGAGAATAAACAACAGGAAGAGATGGAAGTGAAACAAGTAAAGGGTTTTACCAGTAAAAGTACAACTTCTATGATGTTTATATTATAGATTCTATTTCAGTTAATATTTTACTGAAATACAGCTATTTCCTCATACTGTTGGCCTTTCTGAAAAGTAACTTCAAGGTGAATTTAACTGTGGACAAAACAGTAGCCTTGAAGTCCCGTGAGTAATTGTGGGATGAGAAGACAAATGGGACAGAGCAGTTAATGTTGATAGAAGAGAAGGCTGGACTGTGACTTGACTTGTTCTAAGTATCTTCAAGAAAAGAGATATACACGTGCAGTTTACAGTGACTAAACATTTTTTAGTCTGTATAAAGAAAGGGGAAAACTGTTTTTTCCCACCCTAAAATTTAGTGGCATTTCATAACTAATTTGGAAAGTCTTACCCCTGGGCAATGCAGGATTATAAGTAAAAGTAAATTCTGCTTCTAGAATTGGCCAATGCCCGATGGTCCAGGAAAATTTACAATTTAAATTTAAAATTCACTGGTAGTTAATTATCACCTATGCAGTAGATTAGGAATGATGACAGAGTTTTTATTTGTATTAGTTATCGGTCTTAACTGTCTTCTGTCAGCTCGTGTTTCAGATTTATAGTAGTGTTACAAATGGAGGAAGAACTAGATTATCTCCTTCAGTGGAAAGAAGGGAAAGAGCTATTTGCTTGCCAGTTCCAGTGTCAAAACAAAATGCTGCAAGATGTCAAAAAGTAACTCCAAGGCATACATGAAGAATTCAATAAATTGAAAGAAGATTTTGTCTATAACCTAGGAGTTTTAGAAGAGAGAAAGAGTTGAAACACTATGTCACAGTCACTCATCTGAAAACATCTGAAAATGCTGAACAGGCAGAGATTAGTGATCTCAGAGTACAGCTGGTTAAAGTGGAACAAACGTTTGTCAAGGAAAAAAGAGATGCAAATTTCGTTATTACTATTGACAAGACATTGAAGAACATAAATAAGAGCTGGAGTGGTTTTGCAGGTGAAATCTAACTTCCTTAGAGTAGTGTGCAGGAAAAGAGAAACGTAGAGTCCAAGACTTACTTGGTTTGGGATAAAGCAAAAGTGTCATTCATATAGTAGAGAGCACTTTGGGCATGGAAATACCATTATCTATTCTGACAGAGGAATGCCTAGAACATAAACAGTGAGGGCTAACAGAAGTGACTTGGACTGTCTTTATACTTCCTGTGACTTGGTTTTTTCAAGATAAATGTTAGAGAAAGGATAGCGTTAAGTGCAAGTGAGGATGCTCTTAAACATACAATGTGTCTCTATGTAGTTTACAAGGGTGTATGTCAGGGAAACGATATGACTGGGTGGAGTGGTAGGGAAACATAGTAGGGGGAGCAGAGAAGGATTTGTCAAGAAGAAATGCTTTTCCCTTGGGTGCTGAAACACCTCTGGTAAATGAGATTAATCTGAAGGTATTGTGATATGTCTCCTGTGTGTTATATCAAGATGCACTTGTCTACGGTGTACTTGAGACAAATTATAATGGTATCAACCATTGCCAATAATTCTATCTAAGGCTGCTAGACATTGGTTTCTACATTGTGCTGTGGCTTCAATGCAAACTGTTCTGCCTTTGAGCTGTTGTAAGCCATTGCAAGCTAATCTTATGACAGGAGTTGGGTTTGTGCACACTTACACACATTTTTGTTCCACCTTCTCTAATAGGCCTCTGTGAAGGAAAGAAGTCTGTTGGGGCATATCCAGTAACAGAACCAAGATTTAGGGTTAATAGAACCAGCTAAAAGATGAAGATAGCTAAAGCAGTGCACCTGTTTGGTTTGGCCTTTCTTACTAGTTCTTATTAGTCTGTATGGACCTCTAAACCTTGGTGGGAGATGGGGAGGGGGATGGGGAATAAACACTTATTTCTTAAGACCCATTCACACATCATTCTTGTTTAATATACCTACTGTCTTCAGATATAAGAGTGTCTTTGGGATTATTCTCCATTTGAAATGGTAACTGATGTGAAGTGTTCTGGAGCAAACTTCATTTATAATGTAGAGATAAGTTTTAAATTTATTTTTGTAGTTGTTAGAAATGATCTGAACATGGGTCTGGAATTCCTCAAAGGTTACTGACTGGTTGATGTTACTGTGGTTCTGTAGCATATGGAAATTTGCTTAAAGCCAGTTCGCAGATCTCATGTGGATCATATCCTTTGGGAACGGGAGGGGGAGTTTGAATCTTTTACACCCAGCATTACCTCTTTGCCAGGCTGAGCTGGATACTGATCACCAAGCAGTACAGCAAGTATTCTTCTGCTCTACCTTGCCCTGGAGAGTTGTGGGATGAACCAGGAAGGTGTAAAAGTGCCAGTCTAGATTACACTGAGATAACACTTCTGTTAGACTTTATTTATATGCATAAGTGTTGGCTATAGGATTCAGATTAATTCAGGTGAAGTGTAAATTTAAAGGCAATATTTGGCAGAACATGAAAGTGAATATACATTTAATTGTTTGTGACTATCCAGTTCTCATTTGCAGTTCTGTCTGTCTAGTTACTGTATGATCAGCCTTATCTAACCAAATGCAGTGGTCATTCAGCTACATAAAACAACTGTAATAGAGAGTTGAAAGTAATCAGAACATTGTAGAGCTGCGCTATATCAATACTTGTCTGTTTGGCAGTATAACAGGCTGCACCAATCCTGTTGAGTCTTTCAGGGATGAATCCAAAGCTTGAAAAGGTTCAGGGTATCAGTAGAGAATGTAGTGGTCATGGCAGTGGTAGCAGTATCAGCTCTTTGAATTTGTTTGAAATGCTGGCCTTACTGGTATTATTCCACTGTAACTCAGAGAAACTTTTATTTATTTATAGCAAATAAAAATACTGAGGGGATTAGAGGAGAAGATATGGAGCCACTTCTATTTTTAAATGTATCTAAAAGCTCAGATTTCTGTTGGGCAGCCCTTGTTTTGCAATTTTTTCCTATGTAACAGAAATTTTTGGGTGGAGGAGTAACGGAAATCTTGCAGTCCTTTACAGCAGATCCTTGATATTTCATATGCAACCATTTTTTGAAGCATAGTTTTGAGAAATGGCAAATGCTGTTATAATTGGTTTCAACTGACTTAGGAGAAAAAAAAATGTAACGTTACTGTTTCTTTAGGAAATTCTAGCATCTTGTATTTATTGTTATGTGGTACTGTTCAAAAATTTTTACATATGTATGCCTCAGTAGGTCATCACATGGTCTTTAATATAAATTTGTTTCTTTTTTTTATTATAGCTCTGAGAACAGTCACATAGATCATTAGCATGAGGAGTATGTGAACCTGAAACATGACATGGAGAGAAAAATCCAAGAACAGAAAGGAAAGCTTGGTTGTCAGAAACAAGTATAAGAATATGGAAAAACAATGTTGTGTTGCTGTGGTACCATCTAGGAATCCTTTTTTTTCTTTATTAGAATGTTCTGGTTTAACATTGCTGTAGTTGTATAAGCTTTTGGGTTTTGCCCTATTTTGCTTAAATTGATAAGATTTATAATGACAGTTTAGAAAATTATGCCCTGCTTGTGTAGTAGCTGTTGCTTTACTTGTCTTGCAGCTGCCCCTTGTAAGGAACTGTAAAGAATGTATTTAGTAATCTGAGATTGTGTAAGATTATTTTATGTAGGCAGCACACTGCTATATTTGTTAACCTTGAAACTGCAGGAAAGGTCAACATCTAGAAAGCAGAGGCAGACTTCGGCAAGATGGGTAAATGTATGTTGTCTATCATACTTACTACAAGGTGCTTTTTTTTCCCCTTCTGCCTCTTATGTTGCTTTCATTTAATCATAAAAGGACAATCTTACTAACAGTGATTTTTTTTCTTTAACTGTAATACCTTAGGGGGGTATTACGCCACCTTTTAGATATTGCAAACTTCAAAGAACAACAAAATCTTCCTTCTTTTTTCTGTATAAAAATGTATTTGATATTACAATGACTTTTCATTATTTATATATGAATGTGTATAGTCATTAGAACTAGAGTGACTAATTTTTGGCCTGACAACCAAACCAATATATAATATAAAGGGAAGTGGTAAAAGAGATTGTTAGGCAATTACATCTTGCACCCAACACCTGCCAATCCAAATCTCGCTGCCCTCAGAGTAGTAGTCCTGCTAAAATGACCCATCTTCATCCAGGAGTCTTTTATGCACAGGCCCCTCAAAGACAGTTTAGGAACCTACCCAAAGGAGTATAAGCACTTCTCACTTGAACAACGCTTTGTAACTGGCTTAATTTAGAAATTATCTGTGTGTGCTGTGTGGTTAAGCTGTAATGATAAAGCCGATTAACTGCTGTTCCGCAAGCATAAGGGCACATCATCTAATACACATTATTATTCGTAACTTTTTTTTTCTCCTCCAGTGTGCTGTATCGCCATTGTTTATGACTTATAACTAAAGGAGCACATCATACTTGCCTTTGAGTCTCTTTGCAGTTGTTTCCCTTAAAAATGGTAACTGCTGTAAAGTGTTCTGGGTCAAACTGCATTTATGATGTAGAGATGGCTGGATAAGTTTTTAATTGATTTTTTCAGTTATTAGAAATGATCTGGACGTGGATCTGGAATTCCCCAAAGATCACTAACTGATTGATGTTACTGTGGTTCTGAAGCATATACAAAATGGCTATTTAGCAGTAATATGGGAGTAGAAATCTGAATAACAGCGGACATTATAGATTATGGGGAAGGTGTTTTAGAGTGCTTTGTGCTTATACGATGCAAAATGTTACTTACAAATTAAAAAAAACCCCCACAAGCAAGCAAAAGAACCACACCACATCCCACTCCCCTCCAAAAAAAAAGACCACCGACAAAAAACCAAACAAAAAATTCCGAAACAAACGCACCTCACAATTGTCTATATTATCTTATTTGTTTCTGGAGCTGATGCTAACACTTAACGGTATAAGGTCTCTGGGCCTCTTAAAAATTAGGTTATATCAGACTCTCATTAGAATTCCTAAGTCATACTCTCTTCCTTTTAAGGGGAAGCTGCTGACCAGAGAACTGGAGGCCTTCAAAGAGCACAAGGCAAACACCAGAAATGTTTGATGTGAGACTGGAGAAAGAAAATCAGTTCAATGATTTTGTTGCTGTGAAAGATGCTTTGTATTGTACAATTTTGATTATGATCAAAATAGACTGCTTTTCATAGACTCTACAATTCCACAACACCTTTATCTTATTCTTCTTCACGCTCTTACTTTAGCAACAGCTTGGGATGGTGTACGTGAATTAGTTGATCTAGTAATATATATTATTACAGCAGAAAGTGGTAACACTTTGAATTATATATTTGCTAAGTTGCATGGATTCAGGTTAATTCTGCTACCTTATTTCCGGTTGTAACCTGTCTCACTTTAAAAATAAAATTTTATCCTGGAAGTTTTAATGGTTCAATGGTACCTTCCACCTTTACTGCAAAAAGCAGTACCTCTTCCAGGCAGTGAATATAGTGAAAAAATTTAGTTCATCTCACTTCCAGTGTGTGCCACTAGGTTTGGTCTCTCGTACTTCACACAATTGATTTGAATCCGGTACGTCCGGTTGTGTTAGATCACAGCTTTATACTTTCTCAAGCAGCTACAGACACTGAATACAGTGACAGAAAATAACTCATTCAAACCAGAGTGGTATTGGTGGTTTTATCTTCTGTGTTTTACTCATCACTAGTTCAAACTTAAGTAGTAAGACTTACTCACAGTTCAATTTTTGTTCCTTCCTTTTTGCTTTAATCTTCCATATCCAAAATTTGGGGTGTGTTTTGAAAATGTGTATGCAGGTCAATTTCAGAGGCTAAGAACTTTTTACAACTATTACTCACATGTCTTCTTTTTTATTTACTGTTAGATTTGGGTTTTCTATAGGCACAATTCAGTGATCATTTCTTCTAACAGCTGACTTCTGTCTTATTTTAAACCTGGTCTCTATTTTTTGTGTGAGTGCATACTCAGGAAATTAATCTGTGAATGAAGACTGAATATTCAAGGAAGCATTTTTTCTCCATGGGTTCTTACAGTCTCTGATTTGGGCCACCTGATCATAGCTGTCT
>JAVSBS010023180.1:4079-28757 GCA_033124195.1 Coracias cyanogaster
GACTCAGCGTCCCCCTCCTCTTGGCTTTGTTCCTGGGCTGATCCCGTTCTTAGGAAGCTGACACATGCCCTGACCCACAGTGTGAGGAAAGGGCAAGGGGAGGGTGGCCCTTCTCCAGGGCTGTGATTTGGGTTTTTGGTTTTTTTAAATTTTTTTTGGAAGCAGTGTCAGTTTCAGTCAGTGGTGGGCTGTGTAGCTGGTGCTCACCTGGACATTCCACTTGTTGGGCTGAGGAAAGAATGCAGTTCATTCTTTCCTGAATTTCAAACTGTCTCAGGCATATGTAACAAAAATGTTTTCAGCAGGAAAAACAGGGTGAGAAGTTTGTGATGTTCATGTTCTTTGATAGGTAGGAATGAGAAAAAGGCCACAGCTTTGTTTCCATGTTTTGAATAACCCTGCTGAGCCAGCAGATGCTTTCATTTTCCATTTCATAACCCACTTAAAGACCCAAGTTGGTGATGCATAGGTTTTGAACAATTAAATAATTACTTCCAAAGTGTTTTATGTTCTGTAGAGTTTTAAACCAGTTGCTCTAAAATAACTTTTTGTTGGAAGAGAGGATGTCAATTTATCTTAATACCTACGAGTAAAAACAACTACAAATATACCATGCAGCATTGGTAACTTGATAGTTTTGGATAAAATTTTGTTTAGAAAAGTATCTTTATTACTGGGCTTATGACCCACATCTATAGAGGATGGGTAAGGTGCTCTAGGTATGTGAGTAATGGGAAAGACTTGTCTAAAAGCATTAGTTTTACTTTGTCTAAAACTATTGCAGAACCAACCACATGGAAACAGATGGTTCAGCTTTTTTTCAGTCTTTTTTTGAAGTCCAAGGGCTTTTTTTTTTTTTTTTTTTAAGCAAAAGAAAATAACTTAATGACAGTGTTCCTTTGAAGGTGGTTAGAAGAGCTGGTGTAATGTAAATGATGAAATTTCTCCAAAGTTGCCTCAGCAAAATTCAGTCTTCTGATTATGCAGGAATGTGGGCAGTGAGTTCACAGCAGTGATGCAACTTTCCTACTGCCTTGACTTTCCTGCCCCACGCACATGCATGTTTTTAGTCTGTTTATAATTGTACAGCCTTTTTTCTGACACTTGAACTTCGCCTTTACAGAGACGGCTTAAAACCAATCCTAACATTTTAGTGTGATTTGCCTTAGCTTGCTATCTCAGCTGTAAGATGATGGCAAGCTTTAGTAATCATATTTCTGTCGGTCAGTGCAGTGGATGAAAAAGCACTTTTAATCTTTAAGTCTGCATGTACACTTTAGCTTTAGTTTCAGCAAGAGTGTGTTATCCTGTTGACTGTTTGCAGAGCTGGATGTTGAATTTCCAGTAGTTAAGGGCTTGTTCTCTTTTTAAGCTGAATTCTTCCATTTAAATTTCTGTAGTTTCATTTAACTAATTTCAATAGAGTCAAATTGATATAAATGAGGGCAGCTCAGCTCCTTTGTGTACTGCTAATTAATCCCATTGCTCTGCTCTTTTATGTATGGATTAATAGCTTCCTTTGCTCTTTATCTTATGGCTGCCTATTCAGAATGCTATCTCTGTCACACCCAAATGCACGGTGCCTATTTTTAATGAAGTTTTGCCCTATGTTTGGGGATATGGGTTGTAGGCACTATAGTAAGTGTACCCAAAGTCATAATTGTGTGTGGTCTTGAGAAAGGGCATGAGGAGAATGTGCGTGTTTCTTGGTGGTCTTGCTTGTCTGTTATCAGCGAGAACCTGTAAAATGCTGTTAGTGTCACTTGGCTTTCAAGGCAATCTTTCATTAGAATCTGCACAGAAAGCTGGAGGAGCTTGTTTGGCAAGGAAGGGGAGTTACGTATGTCAGCTACAGAGGTTCACTGAGCAAAGAGAAATGCTAAAACTCCTATTGACTCTTGGTTTGATAGCTGTAGTCTTGTCTTACCTGTGTTTGGCCTTGTTTTCCAGGACAATGCCCACAAAGCCTTACAAGTTTCTATACCTAGATTTGTCTGTTACAGATATTACAATGCATGCAGTATCTGTCCTTAGCATGGAAGCTTCACACTGTGAAATCCCCAGTGATGAATATAATAGCTATGCCAGTACTTGGAGTCCATTTGTTAACCTTTGTTAGGAAGCTCTGATAGTTTTTATCTTATTTCAGAATTTTAAGAAGTTAAGAATTTTCAGAAGCTGAAAACAATTTGGAGCATGATAACTTCTGTTCTGGTGAGATGTGCGCTAATTAACGCTTGTAATAGCCTAGATTGCAAAAGAAAAGGTAAAACTTCAAAAATACATCTCACTAATTGTGCACAAGTGTTAGAAACTATGAAACTTTAAGTGTTGATAAGCAAAATGGCAATGCATGCCCTTAAAGGACTAAAGCAAACCCTGGTGTGTGGAAACCGGGATTAACATAAGGTTGAACATCTATATATCAAAGCTAGTGTTAGGAGGAATTCTGACCTCATGATGGCTTCTGCAGGGAATTTCTAGGTTCTGGCTGTTGCAGACCATTGCATCAGAAAAACCGGTGCTTGTTTCTCATGTTCTGACACACCACCCCCAAAACCCTCAACACCAAAACCTGACACCTTAAGATATGTGCTATTTCAGTATTTTTTCAGCAGATGCTGTGTAATAGCTGAGGGTTTGTTTTGTTTTACTAGAGTTGTTGGTTCAAGTATTTTTTTCCTTGCTGTATGAGCAAGAGAAATGCTGCAGTGGTTTTTTTTCTACAGACTGTGCATCTGTCAGTCACGAGGTTTTTCCACTTTTCTGACTCAATAGCTTGCAACTGTGTGGGATCTTATAAGTAGGAGCGCTACTGGCTGTCTTGTCACATCTGACTGAGCACCGGTAGGTGACAGCTCTCCGTTAATTTCTTAGCTCTGCTTTAATCTTAACACTGAGGATGCTTCATAGGTTCTCTTATAGATGGGATCTGGGATTGTAGCTTTAGTTGTTACTGGTTTTGCTTAATGTGTAACAGAAGTTGCTTGGGTTTGTGTTTTGGAGTCACTTTCTGTGAGTGGTCTGATTTGGTGCTTTGATTGCATGAGAGATGTTGTCAAATTTCCTTTGTTGCCCATGCCTGTCTTAAAGACTTCCAGACACTTACTTGGGATGATCTGTGTATGTTTGACCGTGGTTTGGTACAGAGTGGAGTGCTAGCACAGCATTTAACTAGTGACCCAGGGAGTGTTCAGGCATCTCTTTGTAAGTGGCTTTCCCTGTGTAACGCAGGTTTTCAGTGGTCTATGCAGACAACTTCTACGTGAACCCTTTTGGGTGACAGATGATTTCTTAATGTCATTCCTAGGGCAGTAAGGTCAATATTTTTCAATATGAAGTATGTGAATGTTTCTATATGCTACTTTTAAAATGCTTTGGGATGTTTTGAAGTCTTACACTGTAGTAATCCTGCTTAAATGGCAAAAGGCAATGAAATTGCTTAGAGGAAATGTAGACTTTTTTTTATTAGTGATATAATTCTACAGAAAAATAGTTTTGCTTGGTGTCTCAGATGCACTGATCTCTGCATACGGGTTACTGGTTGCTGTCATCTCCTTCAATTAGGCTGACTACTGTGTCTTCTCCTGCTGCATAGTTTTGCCCAGTAGTGGGCACAGAGCTCCATGGAGGAATGCCTGCAGCTGTTTAATGTTTTGAAAATGACTTGTTAAAGTTTGACCGAAGTACACACACCTAACTGTTGCTGTAATTTACTGCATTGAAATGCTATTTTAGCGATATCAAAACTCTTTTCGTATCTGGCAGCAAAAATAGAGACTGGAATCAAAAGTATGTGAATAGGAAAGGGGACTCATGCTCCGCTGCTGAAGTGAAGACAGAAGAAAGTCAAGGAAATAACCCCTTCTCAGCGGTGCAGCAGCACTTTGCTTCCAGTTTTACACTTGGCAGACCAACTTGAGCCTCTTGTGCTGGGTGAACATGGGGGGTTACCTTGGTGTGTGAACCTTGATCAACAGCAAGCCCCTTTTGAGTCCAAAACATTATGAGATTGCATGGCGTAACGTAGTGAGCCTGTGAAGTCTTCATGCGGAAGCAATTGGAGGTCAGAGTTGACAACTGTTGGAGCATACTGTGCTTTCAGGTTTCTCTGTCAGGCACCGTTAGGATTGGAGTTAGGACCCTTGTAAAGGCTGAGTGGAGGGGCAAGAGAGGCTGTGTGGAGACCTTTTGGAGGAGGAGGAGGTTCCTGCAAGAATGTTTGCATTTCTGGAACTTGTTTGGGACTGCTTAAAGTTTATAGGGAAAAAGTTCCTAGGTCTGTCTTCCAAAGCCAACAGGAAAGAAGCTCTCCTGGTGTGTATTTAAGTGCAGTGAGTTCATTATGACACAAGACTCTACCAGCAAGAAAGGATGGACACCTTCTTAGTCTTAATTTCAACTTTCTTTTATTATGAAATCCTAGTGAAATATTGGAGTTTTAAAAGTTAAGGAAATTCAACGTCAGTATGGGAATGAACTCCTAGTAATGGAAGCCAGTATTTTAATTTCTTGGCTTTCTGATGGTATTCTTGATTTACGGAAGAATTATAGCTGTATATATAAGTGCATGCAGCCTTAATTTTGCTTCTCCCTTCAGCAAAACTCAAATGTTTGAAGCTTGCTGTGTAACTTAATAAATGGAAATGTAGTGGAAGTGTAGATTTCTTGGAACCCATTGACTGTTAAACAGTGGAAGCAAAAGCTGGAAAGGAATTTTTCCCAAAGTTTTCTTCTTCGAGATTTAGTTGAAGTGAGTTGATTTACAAACAAATAAACCCTCACCCCCTTAAAGTTGGTATTCCAGAAAACGTGAGGTACGGTAAGGATACTCACGTTTTTATGCTAGTAGCATAAAAACAATGTGTTTTATATTTGGACATAACTTCCTGCAAAGTTGCAATGTGAAAAGTCAGCCTTGAGAAATATAAAGCTGTTTAAAGGCTTGGCTGTTTAGTATCTGTTTAGCCATATGGTTAAGACCCTATAGTAGTGGGAGCAACGAAGCCATGGAAGAAGTAGTAGCAGAGCATATTTTGGTCTCTTCAAACTATTTCAAGCTTGGATTTGACTCAGTCTTCTCCGTTAACTCCTAGGGAATCAAGTATGCTCAATAAACAGGTATGTTGCACTTAATGCAAAAAGAAACGGGAGGGCCCATGTGTGGTCCTGGGTGTAATACAGTTAGCCTGAAGCTAGGGCTGTAACTCCAGGTGTAGAGGTGATTGTTGACATTTTTATTTCAGCTGTTGATGCTACCCCCAGTGCACAGCCAGTTAAACTGCTTATAAAAACAACTCTTAAAATTGCTGAAACATCAAGTCAGCTGTTCTTAAGGTGGAAATGACCAAAAAGTTTGTTCTGTCCTCTTGGGGCAGGTGAGGATTGGCTTAGAAGTCTTGCATTAACTACAAATTACATTTCTTTCAGAAATGTATTACTTGTCATGTCAGCATGTAGGAAGTACTATTAGGTATATTCAAGGCATGTTTTTCTTCTCTTAACTAGAAGTAAGTATCTCTGGTAATAAACATGCTGTACGGTGAAGTGCTTCCTCGTGCTGGTTTTTATTCGGTTTGTTCAGTTTCTGTAGAAGAAAAATTAAGATCTTAAAAATACAAATAATCTTGCCCATAAAAAAAAACCAAAAAGGAGGTGCATTGTTGCATACTTTTGCTGTTGTCACATATAGACAGTGTTTGGTGGCTTGCTTATGCCCATTATTTGGGTTAAAATAATGTGAAGGTCAGCATTCACTTAAACTTGTAAAGTGATTCTGCTCTCTACTTTTACATCGGGAAATACTTACTGAATTTCAGAGTCTTTAAAGGAAGTAGTTCTTGATTTTCTTTAATATTAAACTTCTGGGCTTGTAAATTGGCAAGGCTGAAGCTCTGGCAGTTTAGAACTGGCTGATACCTTGGAGGTCCTGAATTTGGAAAAAATTTATTTCCCTTCTGGATATAGATTCAGGTATTTGATGGTTCAATCTTCGTCTGACTGATTTGCCCTAAGTGGGTAGTAATAACTGAGACAGTGAAACTGTGAAACAAAGAACAGTTTTCTGCCCACGTATCTAAGAGGGAGCTAGATGAGATATTAATAGCGTGTTTATTAAATGGTTTTTGAAACTCCAACATGTGATAAAAGTAGCATCCTAATATTTGCTACTTTAATAGACTAGTTTTCTTCTGAGTAGTGAAGCTCCAAGTGTGAGGTAGGAAATGGGTAAGTCTCCTTTCTTACCACTGTATTGTGTGATTAAGCAGAAAAACCTCTGGACACTAGACTTGGTCTTTGCTCAATTCTCATGGTTTGAGTCAAGGAAAAAAGTGCATTTGAATTAGAGCTATTGGTAGAGGGCAGGAAAAATCGTAGAATCATTATGGTTGGAAAGGACCTCTAGGATCAAGTCCAACCTTCATCCCAGCATTCCCTAACCACTAGACCATAGCCTCAAGTTCTACATCCACTTGTTTTTTAAACACCTCCAGGGATGGTGACTCTGCCACCTCCCTGGGCAGTCTGTTCCAGTGTCTAACCACTCTCTCAGTAAAGAATTTCTTCCTAGTATCTAATGTGAATCTCCACTGACGGAACTTGAGGCTGTTTTCTCTTGTCCTATCATTAGTAATTTGGGAGAAGAGACCAGCACCAGCCTCGCTACAGCCTCCTTTTAGGTAGTTGTAGAGAGCAAAAAAGCCCCTTCTGCTTAGTTGCAGATGTGAGATTATGTATAGCAAGAAAAGAAAATGCTTTGGAAGAGAAACTGGATATAAAGAGATCTAATGAGGAAGGATGTGTGTTTCAGATGCCTAGTGAAATTTCTTCTGGCTTTGTTTGGGCCTGGAAGAGGTAATGCCAAGGCGAGTGGTGGAAATGATTGCTTACAAACTGCGTTGGTATTTTTTTTATGATCAGCTTTCGGAGTCTGGCTCAGGGCTGGACTGTGTTCCCCTGTATGACAACTTTTCTTCAAAGATAAGAATAAAGCTTTTCAGTCAGGTGGCAAAGCATAGGCAACTGTAATTGTAAATTTAAAGCTGGGAGGAACTTACACTTATTTTCTATATAAAAATACACTAGCCTTTTTGTTTGCTAAAAGGTGTTTAATCGAGCAGATAAATGCTTTTGAATAGAATTTCCTTGTTACTAAAATGCAAGACTTCTATTTGTACATCGCTTTTACACTTTCATTGTGGGAGCTGCTTTTCTATCAGTGACACCTACTGTGATTTGAAGGGCTAAACAATTTTATACTTCGGAGGAGCAAAGTAAAACAGTCAAGTTACGTTCTTCTGAGAGGTTTTATCATGGCTCCCATCTAAACTTTGGAAATCAGTGTTGCAAGAACTGAACGTGTTTTACTTTTCCACTTCAAGCAGACATGTGAAGGTCATTCCTTTTTTGTCCTAATGGGTGGAATAAGGTAATGATGCATAATGGTTTGTTCATTTTGGGGTTTGCCCCTGCACTGCTGATGGTTTGTGATTAATTTTACATTTTGAAGCTTTTGTTTGTTGTATGCGGATGGCTTCTACTTATGTAAGCTTAACGCTTGAACTCTTGATAACCCTGTTTTCTTTTTGCATTTAGTGCAAAAGATGATATTGATATCGATGCCCTCGCTGCTGAGATAGAAGGTGCAGGAGCTGCAAAGGAGCAGGAGCCTCAGAAATCCAAAGGCAAAAAGAAAAAAGATAAAAAGAAGCAGGATTTTGAGTAAGTTTGGGTTTTTTCTGTCTGTTTTCTTTTTATCCCATTATTCAAAATCTGTTACTTACATACCATAACTTCCTTCTTATTTTAGTGAAGATGATATCCTGAAGGAGCTGGAAGAACTGTCAATAGAGGCGCAAGGAGGGAAAGTTGACAGGGAACCTTCTACAGGAAAGGTGAACACTGAGGGGGAGGTGGGCCGTTTAATAGGAAACAGTTGAAATACGAGGCACTTCTACCCCACTGTTGCAGCGTAGTTGGAGATCCTGTATGAAACATGCGTCTAGCATGTATTTTTAATTATACTTGATCATATTTTCTAAATGAAGTCGATTGTGAACGATTTTACTAGGAGCCATGTCTTCATGCTGATAATGACTCAAAGCCAGTCAGAATAAATTTTAGTTGTGGGCTGAGGTGTAGTACACTCAGCAGGAATAGTTGCTGCTTTCAAACTTTGTCTTCCGTAAGAGAAGTATTTCTTGGCATCTCTTAATGCTGCTTCTTAGCTCACGATAGCAAGTCATTTTTCATGGCTGATTATTGAATTGTTTAATTCCTAGATTGAAAATGACAACGAGGAAAGCTTATCAAAACAAGATAAAAAAAGGAAAGGGAAGAGTAAAAAAGCCGATCTGGAAAATGACTATGACAGTGAGGAAGTGGAAGATAAAGATAAAAAATCTAAAAAAACTCAAAAAGCAAAACAAGACATGCTTTCTGGCAGTGATAATGATGATCATGAGACACAGCTTAAGAAAAGCAAAGGGAAAAGTCAGAAGTCAAATAAAAAGCATGATCTGTCAGAAGATGATGAAGCTAACATTAAGAAAAGCAAAGATCGTGCAGGGGCAGTGTCTGCTGGTGAGAGCGGTGATGAGTCAGATGAGGTCTCCCAGTCTAGAAAAGGACAAAAGAAAAACCAAAAACCAAAGTCCACTCCTGCTGCTGAAAGTGGGGATGATGAAGACGAACCTTCATTCAAAGTAAAAACAGTGGCTCAGAAGAAGGCAGAAAAAAAAGAACGTGAAAGGAAAAAACGTGAGGAAGAAAAAGCCAAATTGAGGAAGCAGAAAGAGAAGGAAGAATTAGAAGGTGGTAAAGAACCAGCAAAGCCGAAGGAAGCTCCGAAAAAAGGTGAAGAGAAGGCTTCTCCTGAAGTCACGGCAACACCTGGGGAAAAAGGAGACACTCCTGCAGGAGCAGAGGGTTTGTAACATGATTTCTAAAACTAATATAAACACTGTAGCCCTTATAAAAAAGGCCAAAGAGTGGCAGGCAGTGAGGGTGATTTGTTGCTTTATTTGGAATCGGGACTACTAGACAATTTTGGTAGTCTTGTCTGCCTCTTTGTGTTGGCTCACATGTGGCTGTTTTCTGGCCTGTAGTTTATTCAGGTACATGGGCAAACAAAAGCCAGGTGGCAAATTCTCACTACAATATGAGCTTACAGTTAGCTATTGCAAACATATTTTTTACTTTCCAGTTATTCTGTTATTTTAAGACTTCAGGCCCTGACTTTGTAACTTAGAGATAGTGTTTTAGAAGAGTCCTTCGGAGTTTTCTTCTTTTCATTATGAAGTGCTTGTGTAGTAGCCAGTCACAATGTTCCTCATGTGGTGTTATTTATCAAGGTTGAAACATTAATTGTATTTAGAGCATCTTTAAAATTTCTCATATCTTCTTTCTGTAGCTGATGATGAAGGGGACAAAAAGAAAAAAGACAAGAAAAAAAAGAAAGGTGAGAAAGAAGAAAAAGAGAAAGAGAAGAAAAAGGGTCCCAGTAAAGCCACGGTTAAAGCTATGCAAGAAGCCTTGGCTAAAATGAAAGAGGAGGAGGAAAGGGCAAAAAGAGAGGAGGAAGAGCGCATAAGACGACTGGAGGAACTAGAAGCAAAGCGCAAAGAGGAGGTACTGTGTATCTTACTCTGAGTATAGAGTAAAGGAGAGGGTAATCTTGCTGCTTGCTGCTGCAGTTGGTGGGTTCGTCCTTTATATGTTTCTCATCCGCAGAAGGTACACTTGGCCAGCTTTTGCATACAGCATGCTTTAAAATGTCTGCATATTTTTTGACCTTCTTCTAGGAACGATTAGAGCAAGAGAGAAAAGAAAGAAAGAAACAGAAGGAAAAAGAGAGGAAGGAGCGTTTGAAGAAGGAGGGAAAACTTTTAACAAAAACTCAACGAGAAGCCAGAGCCAGAGCGGAGGCTACTCTGAAATTACTCCAAGCTCAGGGTAAGCAGTAAAGTTTTAAGTTATGATAATAATAGTAATTCATACTTCTTACTGCTGTTTTTTCTATCTGGAGCTATGAGGGCAAATACTGAATAATTCCACATAAAACCGCTCTATTGTCAAGGAAGGTAGTGTGTGTGGGCCCCCACTCTCCATTTTTTTTAAAGGAGGTTTGAATGTCTGTGTGTTTTCATCTTACACTTTAAATATCCAACTATTAAATACATTCCACTTGTGGTTTAAAGGTCTTAGCTGTGGAACTTAGGAAAACCCACTTCTTTCCATGGCCTAGTCCAAAAGCCAGGAAAAGCAGATGGGCTGTGCTGCAGATTGTGTAGGACCAGTGATCTGGATCCTCTTGGACTAATTCATGTGCTCATTTGAGCAAGTGCATTTGTTGTTTCAGGTTAGCGAGTTCCCAGGAATGGTGTATCCTCTTGCATTTGCTTCGGGAAAAGGGTATATAGGAGCTTTCCTGCTTTTCCTTCAAATATAATCTTTTTCCATTGCAATGAAATAAATATATCCAATGTATTGTAAGCCCATGTTCTAACTTGTTCCTGGTAACTTGTTTGTGGCCAAGGAAAGAAATTAATTTCTGAGTGCTGAATATCCTTCTTTTTGTATTTATAGAGAACGCTATGTGACACTTTGCTGGTAGATGGATGTGTAAGGATAGGGATCTCTGTAGTTAGTAAAATGTTTGGAGCTCTTAAACATACACAAAGGCTGTTTCTCTTCAGTTGTCGTTGTAGTTATTAGACTCCTTATACTTGTGTACTGCCACAGCTGGGCAGTAATTAAATTATTAATTTGTCTTTGCACCAAACTTGTGTTCTTAATTTAATCCCTTGCAACATTACAGCGCTGCTGTTCTGTGAGGTGAAGATGAAGCTGATGAATTGAACCTGGCATTGTTTTAATATCTAAAAGTGTTGTTAAAAAACAAACAAAAAAAATAAACAAAAAACCCCAGCACTGAGCAAAAGGGCCGATACTATCTACTGAATAACCTTAAGCTTTTAAGAAAAGCTGTGCCTCTTAAGTGCTCCAGATTGTCGGAAACTAGGATGTCTGACAGACTGGTTTTAAGTGAGTTTTAGCATAGCAGATTTAAAATTGACATATGCTTGTTAAACTGGAGTTGAGCGTTCATGAAATCCTGTGTAAGTATGTGATAGCTTCAAACCTGAAGTCTTAGGAACAGACTGTTTGGGTGTTCCACCTCCCCCACCCCCTCTTTAGTAATCTGACCTCTTTTTGAGAGTATTCAGAGTACCTGAAGGTCTGTACTTTGCTCAAACTTTGCAGCTTCTGAAAATCAGACTTTTAAAAAAGATTAAAATATACATTAAACCTATTTTCCACTCCCTTCCTCCACCTTGCAATTCTGGAAAAGGTGTTCTCATTTAAACCAAAGCTTATGTTTAGCAATGAATCCCCTGCATTTTCTTTCTAACTTTTTTTTGCAGGTGTTGAAGTGCCATCCAAAGACTCTGTGCCAAAGAAGAGGCCAATATATGAAGACAAAAAGAAAAAGAAGCAGCAGCAGCCGGAAAATAAAGAAGGTGTGGTTTGTATATAGGGATACTTAATAGATTAGTCACATTTCCAGAAGTGTTTGTGGAATAAATCAGAAAATTGTAAACTAATTGCACTTCAGGGTGCCTCTGAGGTTCTTTTGACACCCCTGCCCCCACACGCAAGTGCTGATGCCTTGGGATCCCAAAGTTGCTTTGAAGGCTGCTCACTTCATCCTTTGTTTTATAATCTACTTGACTGCTATTTTTTTTTTCCTAACCTGGGTATTTTCTTTAGAATTTCTAAGTGTTCTAATGTACAGAATGTAAAGGCTTTTATGAACGTGAGTTTAAGTGCTTTGTGCGCATATGTAGGTTAAATACAATGTAGTATAAGTAATAATGACTTGTAATTGAGTGTAAGTCGATGTCCCAGGATGAAAGGGGATTGATCCTAGTTTTAGTGCTTTTAAGTTGGGGACAATTTGTTTAGGTTTTTTGTATATAAAAAGTTTTCTGTTTCCAGGCTGTAAGTAGTTAGCTTGCTTGCGTTTTTGAAAACTTAGATTTTATTGCACTGGTAAGACATAGATTGAATGTGTCAGAATTGTTTTTACTTTTGTGCTTCATGGCTTTCCTGTGGAGGTGTTACTGTGGCTCTTTTCAAGACCATTCCTTAGTTTTTAAAAAACACCAACCGCCAAAACAAACAAACCTCCTTGCATCAGTTCTTTTGTTATTTAGCTGGTATTTTTTACATTCCACATGAGTTATGTGGCTACTTACCACTTAAGGAGTGTGTAAAGAATGAGAATGGTGCTTATCTGAATTGTATCAGGTTTTTTTTTTTTAATACAGAACAGTAGAGCAAGAATGGGTGGTTCATTAGTACTACTTGATGTTTTCTTGTCTTTTAAAGACAGGAAGTTTTTTTAAATGTTCAAAAGCAATGGTAATCCTCTTAGCTAACAACTGACCTATTGCACAAACCTATTTAACTGCCTAGAAAGCCAAATGTTTTTTGAAGAAATCACATGCTCCAACTCTGTTTTAGCTGAGTAATTAGTTTGATACTACATGAATTCAGACGTCATTTACTTGTAAGAGCACAACTTAGAAATAGAGCTTAAATGTGATGCTGTATGTCTAAGTTGGTTTGCACTTCAGAAGAATGTAGCAACCGGTTTGCTTCCTTGCAATTTCAGAAAGTGTGGAGGTGACTTCCCCAGCTGAAGATGCTGTAGAACTGGAAACACCAGTAAAAGAAGAGACTCCTCTTCCAGTCGAGCCAGGTTGGTAGTAATGCTAATAAACTGAAAACACTTAAGACTGTCTGGCAAGACTGTGTGATGGGTGTCATACCTTGTTGGATGGGGGATGAGTGGCCTTCCTTTCTTGAGGTAGTTGGGGTTTTTTTTATTATTTTCCTAAGAGGAAGACGGATGGAATTTTAGAGAATAAAGTCTCGAAATAAGAGTATAAAGGTCCCTTACTCTGGGTGAACTCCAGTGTTCAATTGGCTTAGGCAACTATCTCATAAGTGCATTTAATGCCTTTATGATTAACTCCCTCGACTTTTAATTTTCTTTCTAAAAAGCTGTTTTGTCAGCGGTTGGGTGAGGGTTAGGATGAAACAGGCTGCTTCTAGTATTGATACTGCAATATTTGCAGTGATTGTGTTCTTGATTCCAAATGTTTTGCTTTCACAAGTGCTGAATGTGGTGACTATGGGTTAGCTTTTGAAACTATCAGCCTAGCATAAGTTGTCGTTGCCCTCATTTTTGTCTGTCTGTTTTGGCAAAATCACATGGTACTGGACTTCTTCCTTGGCAAGGAGACTGACTTATGGATAAGGGTAGAAATTGAAACAAATGCTGATAACATTTCCAGCTTTTTGAAAATAGAATCGCAGAATGGTAGGGGTTAGAAGGGACCTCTGGAGATCACCTAGGCCAAGCCTCCTGCCCGAGCAGGTTCACCTAGAGCAGGTTGCACGGGATGGAGTCCAGACAGGTTTTGAATGTCTCCAGAAATGGAGGCTTTCAAAACAAAGCTGAACATGTACTCTAATTCTAGCTTGACTTATGTCTTAAAAGAGCAGTTCTGTTGCTGTGAAAGAGAAGGGCTCACTGGCATACCTTCAGTTCCCAGTTAATATTCTAGCAGTCTGGAAGATACTTTTCATTTCAAAGAGCTGAAATTCCCTGGCACTCCATGTGCTGCAATATATATACTGTTTAATTCCTCTTTTGAAGAGCATTAAAGTTCGCATTTTTCTATTTATCTGCTAAGAGCTTCAGTCTCTTTGTATATCTGACTGAATTCCTGCCGGAATTAATACAATTTAATGTTTCTGGAATCCACGGTACAATTATGTTAAGGCACCTGGAGTCCTAAAATAGCACTTTTTACAGACAGTTTGTTATTTTCCCACTAATTAAAATGAATACTGTAACCCAACTTGTTTTCCTGTTTCTCTGTCACTGTTACACATGGCTAACTGTTAATTGGGCAGCTTCTTTCAAGGTACCATGTATTATGCAGGCACTTGCTTGATAAGCAGACAGGAGCTAGACATATGTTTGACTGTCTTCCAGAAAGATATTTTGCTAGGCAAAGATGCTAGCGCTATAAGATTTTTGTGGACACAACTGCAGATTATTTCTTAAGTATGCAGCATTTTCTGGTTAGGGAATGTGGAGGTAATCTGGTGCAATTAATGGTAGCAGCAAACTTGTAAGTTGCAGTTGTCTGTATGTCAAAGGAAGGGGCATGTAAAGTGTTGTAAGCCGCTGGGCTGTTTCTTTCTTTTCTTTTTAATGTTGGGTTTCTTAGTTTCAGAAGAAAAGGAAGAAGAAGAAGATACGGAAGATGCAGGTTTGGATGACTGGGAAGCTATGGTTAGTGATGAAGATGGAGAGAAAGGTGAGCATGTGAATACCAAATGGATGTGTTTTCTGATTAAGTTTTCTTTGGGCTGAGTTTTTTGTTTCTGTAGCAAACAATATTGCATTTAGGTTCTCTCCCTGCTCCCTTAGATATATTGTGAGGCAAGTGCAATGATAAATAGATATATAAGATCTTCTTCTCAAAGGTAAAGCTTTCAGAAATTGTACAAATAGTGCTCAAGAAGAAATGTTGGAAATACTAGTATGTGTGGTTATCGCCTAAAATAAATCGGTTGGAATTTTTTCTTTGGTTTTTTGGGAGTAAAAATTTTCCAGGAGTTTAGGGAGACGTTTTACCTGGTACTGTATTTCTCTAGTAACCATAACAGTATTACCACACAAACCTGGCAACATCTAGGAGAGTACCTCTGAGACAAGCTCTCAGAAGTGAGGGACGGAGGTGGTGTGAAGGTTAGTGTACATGCACTACAGTAAGTTCTAGATACCTTCTCTCATCTGCTTCTTTAAGAGGCAGATGTGGAGGAAAGGAAGGAATTCCCAGAACATTCATATTCCTGTGTGTATATACCAGAGCCCATATTCTGTCTGCAGCCAACAGCGATGTTTACGGGGACGTTAGAGCTGCGCAAGAATGCAGGGGTAACATCTCAGGTTACCCCTGTGGTGGAGAAAGCTGTTGTTACTGTTCTCAGCACTTCCATGGTGTGTCTTCATTGTTTAAGTTCAAAGACTATTCATCAAGTATGTTTTGACTTGCTCAGCCCCATTGGTCCGGCACCTTTGCTTTCAAGTGTAATGCTTTATATACATTTATGTACAGTTTATTGCGCATGGAGTTTATTTCAGCAGAAATGTGTGTTCCTGTGGTGCTGGACAGTTCTACTTTGAGTACTAGGGGCTGCTCACCTCTTGAAAGTCTGTTTTAGTCTGTCAGCACCGTCCTGGGGAGAGTGTCACATTCCACTTCTTTCTGCTTGGATTTGAAGGATCTGCCAGCGTGATGCAGAAAAAGATCCTTCCTGGGAGTGAGACTGAGTGCATTACTAAGCTGATAGACTCTCAGCGTAGCAAGGAAACATAACGAATCTCGAGCAGTGAGCCTCCTCACAGCTCTGTAAGGAAGAGAATGCATGGCTGTAAAGTGTTCATTAGCTTGTCTCTTATGATTTTGCAAGTATGAAAAATGAGACGCTTCCCAAAAAAGAAACTTGCTTTCTGAATAGTTTTTTGTTTACTGAATAATCTCTGGAAAATATTAATCTTCCCTGAGCTGTCTGGGGAAACTTCAGAAAGAGATGTTTTTAAAAGATGTAGAAGAGACCATTTATTCTGATTGTTACATCTGCTTAAATGTGCATTTCTGATCAGTAATTCTGGTACAGAATCCTTTTTTGTTGTTGAATTTGGAATATTTCTGTTTTCTGTTTAAAGATGTTAGTTCATTCATGAAGAATGTTGCTTCATCTGAATATTTGCAGATGATGTCAGGCATAAGTGTGCTGACAATGTAATTTCTCCCTCCTCCCCAAACTCTGCTTGCACAGATTCTAAACACAATTCAGCAGCTCTGAACTTGAAACATTTTTCAGCTTTCAATATAAAAAAAAGATCCTGACTAGCACTTCTGGAATGAAACCTCCTCATTGTCCTCAGTCTTCTGTAGTAGTCACTCATGGGCTTTTTGTTGCCCCCTACCCAACAAGTGTGACTTTAATAGATAATTTTTCCTTTAGATTTTGTGTTTGTTTTGGGTTTTTTGACAGAGAGCAAACCTGTCCACATTGAAGTCAAAGAACAAAATGAAGTGGATGAGGAAGAAGAGGAGGAAGATGATGAGGAAGAAGAGGAAGAAGAGAGTGAAGAATCTGAAGATAGTGAAGGGAGTGACGATGAGGATGAGAAGACTTCAGATGAGAGAGAGGCAGACTCCCACGCTATTGGAAAACAATCTATGGAAAAAAAGCCCAGCAAGGAAATTAGCTCTGATTCCGAGTACGACTCGGATGATGACCGCACTAAGGAAGAGCGTGCGTATGACAAAGCTAAACGGAGAATTGAGGTACTAAGAAGAGCTTTATCTGAACAGCTTTGTTTGTGTTGTATAAGAAACAGTTTAATCTTCAGTTCATTGCAAAGCCTTCTAACCATACTTGTCAAAATTATGGCTGTGTCATGACTAATATTCAGGCAGGTCCAGAAATGTGGTTAATTAAGAAAAAAAACAGGTTTTGCCTGAAGGTGAAGTATTTGGTTTTAGACAGCTGGGTCACAAAGAATGTGCCCTTCAATGTTGTTCCCTTCCACCTCTCCCCCTCCTGGAGAAATGGGCTGTTATCCTTTACAAATAGATGTTTCAGAGTTTATAAGATGTATTTCTAAACTGTTCAACATTTTTGTGGCTACTGATGTCCTCGGTTTCCTGACCTAAGATGTTTCCTCAGAATGTACCATCAACAAAGCTACATGTTAGTGGATATAATGACTTAGCCTGCTAGACTCCAGCCAAACCTAACTGATGTTGTAAGCTCTTGATTTGTCAAAAGAGGGATGACAGAGCTTGAATCGCCTTGAAAATTTAAGTCCCACAGTTAACTCTGTTTTATGTATGTGTATGTGTAATCAAGTCAAGAGGTGGGCTATGGTTTTGGGTTTATACTTACCAAATTTTATGTTTCTTTCGCATAGAAGCGACGAGCTGAAAACAGCAAAAATATGAACACTGAAAAGCTCAGAGCACCTGTCATCTGTGTCCTGGGGCATGTAGACACAGGCAAGACGAAAATTTTAGATAAGGTAAAGTGCGGAATGTGAAGGCGCTGCCTGTGCATCTTGTTTACACATGTGGGTTTTTTATTGAAAATAGAAATACTCAAAGAGATGACTTCAGTGTCTTACATTTAAATGTTTCTGGTCTTTTTTTGTCTTCAGCTCCGCCATACTCATGTACAGGACAGTGAAGCTGGTGGTATCACTCAGCAGATCGGTGCAACTAATGTTCCCCTTGAAGCTATTAATGAGCAAACCAAGATGGTGAAAAATGTAAGTTAGAGCACGTCCAAGTCTGCTTTTAAAAAATAACGTGAATTATTAAACTAGTTAAGGCCTTCTGAGACTTCCTGACATGGGCAGGTGTCCTTTCCCTCCATCTCTAATATTAGAGTTGATTGTTTTTTAATTCCTATCCTGCCCCCTCTCCCCAAAGGGATGTTATTTCATTTCAGTTGATAAATTTGATTTCAGTTAATCCATTGCTGCTTCTTCAGAAAAATACACAAATACTGGTTACTTCTTTACGCATGTGCATAGACTGCTTATTTGTGAATCTTTTGATTGTCAATTGAGACTTTTGAAACTAAGTCTATTTTCTGTTAAATGTACCTCCTTACTGTGCGCTGAAATTAGGCCAATTCCTGGGTGATAAATTTTATTGTATTACAGAAATAATAACTGTTCTGTATTGCTTGTTTTCGATACTATATTCTATTTTGCTTGCAACAGCAGCTGACTGAAAAACCTTGGTAGTGATGGCTTTTGCCAAGATTTTACTCAATTTATTAAAAACAGGAAGTCTGTGGGGAGGAGGAAATGTTCAAGACAAGGATGACTAGCCTGAACTCTTCTTTTCTTCCTCTGTAGGCTGCCTTGACTTATAAATTTAGCTGAGCTTATGGCTGGTTGATATCTAGGGGAATGTGCTGCTTTTTTTTTTTTTTTTTTTTATATTGAAAAGAACTTGGACTGATTTGGTTTATGGAGGGTAACTGGCTTTTCTTGAAACATATATCTGGATTTTTGAAGGTAGTAATGCTGCCAGCTCTTAGCTTTTATTTTTTTTCTTGCATGAGCTTTACAAAGTGACTAATGTTTTGAAATGTTAGTTTGACAGAGAGAACATAAAAATTCCAGGCATGCTGATAATTGACACTCCAGGACATGAGTCTTTCAGGTAATGTTTTTCTCACCTTATAGTACTTCCCAGTAGTGATGCCTAAATCTCTGGATCTATTTTTAACAAGGTGATAGGACTTTGCCTAGTCCTTTGTGTTTCTTCTCACTTCAAAACAACCAACCAATCCTGAAGTAGAGGAATGAGGGCATTTGCTTAGTTTACAGGTGCTTTTTATATCTGGTTAATTGCTGGCCTTTTATATGCAATTAATTTTTTTGTCTTTGTGCCAATTGAGCCATGAATATCTGAAAAAGCATGTAAATAACTTCTTTCTTAATAGTTAGTGTAAGAGGAACGCTGGAAGCAGGAAGCTAGCTGGAGAAGAAAAGGTGAGGATTTCAGGGGACCTGAGTAGTGTGCCGTAGAAAAATTAAAACTTTTGTCCTAGCCTCCAGTTGATAGTGCCCTGGTTAAGGTAACTCAGATTATAAAACTGAAAGTTACTAATTGCACAAGTCAGCTGAGTCTTAGCAGAGGTCATACGCTGTCTAGGAACACCAGTCAACTTCTACGACTGTCCTTGCTGAGGTAGTGCATGGGTGAAATCCCCAAACGGAAGGATTAAGACTCTGATGTGACAGTTCTTAAACATAAACCTCTGCAAGCATTGAAATGCCAGGTCTTAGGGCACTGGGGAATGTTCTGATCACTTCCTTGGCACCATCCTGCTCACAACTCTTCATCTTCTAGCCAGGCTTTGTTTGGCAGCAAAGATGTCTGATAATCTTGCTGTTTAGGTAGTATTGTATAAGAAACTGTCTTGTTCAGATTTTTGCACTCATGTTTCACTGCAACCATCTTAATTCTCACTCAGAACAAATGAGAACATAACTTGTCAAAAACATAGTAGGAAAACTCTTGGGAGAATAGTAGTTTCTTATTTTTACTTACACATACTCTAATATTCTGTTAAGTGGAATTTACACAGTGTGATTTGAATTTTTTTTTGGCGTAGTTTACATTTTTGGAGAGAAAAATACTTGGACAGCTTTAGCTTTTTGTTGGTCAATGAAGTTTGACATTGTTTTTATTAAAGTTCTGTTGCTACATGACTTTTTCTCTTCTTTCAATGCCACAGCAATCTAAGAAATAGAGGAAGCTCACTTTGTGATATTGCTATACTTGTAGTTGACATCATGCATGGTTTGGAGCCACAGACAATTGAATCAATAAATCTGTTGAAATCAAAGAAGTGCCCCTTTATAGTAGCTCTCAATAAGGTAAGACAGCTTTTTACTCTAATAGTGCGTTTTTCTGCTCCAGTAGTCTGTTTGGCATTTGACAATTTTCTGTTTTCTTCCATGAGCTGGAATTTTCGTGTTAAGTCTGAAGCAGTGGTTCTGAGATCCTCTCTGTTGCATGTTTTCACATCCTTGATACCCCAGTGGCTTTACAGGAGCTTTGCAGAACTATCTATCTGTTCTTCTCAGTCCTCACTGACAAGTGTCTTTTACCTTCTGTAACTTCCATATACGGTTCTCACGCCTCTGGAAGTTGTACTTCAGTTGTGTGGGCTGCTGCTTGCACCAACTTACATGGATTTGTATGTTGCTTCTGATAAAACTGAAAGACAAGCTTCGTTTTGAAAAGTTTCAACTTTATTTTAGCTGCTGATACTTGTTAGTTTGGCTTGAGGACAAGCTGGCTTTTTTAAGCTCATGGAACAGTCATACTGGTCACTGGGGGGAAGTATTTTGAGCTCTGCTGTATTAGATAATAAAGCCAGATATTTTCAGCCTTGTTTTTAGGAATTCTGTGCATGAGGAAATACCCTGGCTGTTTGTAATGACTTATATGAATTATAATAAGGAAATTACTCATGTTCAGTGACTTTGAGTGCTGACACACTGACAGAGAACTTAGAGAAGGGTATTCAAGTGCAGTGTAAAAATTGCAATATACTTTAAAAAATGAAATTATCCTTAAGTTCAGCTGTTGTTGGAACTGAGGAGGCCATTATCTCATTGCCGAAAACAGTTCATTTTTATAAAAACCATTGGATGGAGAGGTGTTAAGGCCCTACAGTGAGTCTGAGATGAAATAGCCAAAAGTTCTTGCATTTCAGGTTATAGTTCTATCATATAACCGGGTTATAATCAATCTTCTAATGGTGGTGTTCTAATTTGTCCATCAAATGTAATAGTTTCTTGGACTAAGTCCGTCCTGCTTTGAAAACTTACTCAGGGAAGTGTTTTTGAAGTATGCTGTTGTCTTTCGAACACCCCCCTCCCCAGTCCATTCTGTGCAGCAACACGGGGAAGGGTACAAATTCACCTGTAAGCTTTAAAAGTTCTTTGTAAAACTAGTACAGTATCTTTTCAGAAAAAAACATGATTTAAACTTGGTGTAATTAATGTATATAAACTTTTCCTATATTAACTAGATTATTATAGCTTGAATTTTTAAAAACTGAAGTAGCATTGCTGTTGTGAAATACTGTCTGACATTGGGTAGATACATAAACAGAGATAAATACAGCAGCTCGAGCGAATAAATAGATTTAATTTGATTACTGGAGCAAGTAGATGTCTAGCTATGTTGGCTGGCAAAGTCCTTATCAGAGATGATGTGGTGTAAGCGTAAAGATGTCCTTTGGTAAGCTGTATAAGATGACACATTACTGTATTTTCAAGATTGATAGGTTATATGACTGGAAAAAAAGTCCAGATACAGATGTAGCTATCACCTTAAAGAAGCAGAAAAAGAATACGAAAGATGAATTTGAAGAACGTGCAAAAGCAATCATAGTGGAATTTGCAAAACAGGTAGGCTGAAACATTCGAGGTTTTTTGGTTAACAAAAGTGATAATAAAGGCGGTGAGTGAGTGGTGTGGTTTGTGTGTGTGGTTTTGTTGTGGGTTTGGGTTTTTTCTTTCCCCAAAACAACTTGGAATATCGAGAAAACGGTGAAATCTCTTCCAACGCATTGGTGTTTACCTCTCAGAAACCAAATTTTGTTGTTGTTAAATTAATCTTTTTCTAACTGCTCCATTCTTGGAGCACTGGTTTGGAGAAAAGCAAGATCTAATTGCTGTGTGTGGTCAGTGGAGTCATGAGGAGCAGATGAGTTTTCTGTCCCTATTCTTTCTCTTTGGGTGTTGCCCGAGAGGATCCCATCTGTCTCGTTCCTGTGGGCGCTGGCAGGGCGTGAATCACATCAGTTCTGGGAACTTGAGCTGGTGACATACAAAGCTGTCTAGAAGCTAGATGTGGTAATTAGCTCTGTAGAGTTATCCCATAATGCTTCCAAGTGTGGGCTGAGGCTTCATGTTCTGCAGTATACTGTCAGTAACAATTGTTTGTTTTTTTAAATTGGGATTTGAATAATGCAATAGTAATTGTCTGGGGTGGAATGTCACTGTTAATGCTGATGCGCGTGTATATGTTTTTCCCTATATAACTATTAATCCTGATTCCAGGGCTTGAACGCTGCCTTGTTTTATGAGAATAAGGATCCCCGCACTTTTGTTTCTCTTGTACCTACCTCTGCTCACACAGGGGATGGCATGGGAAGTCTGATAGCTCTCCTCGTTGAGCTCACGCAAACTATGCTGACCAAGAGGCTGGCTGAGTGTCAGGAGCTGAGGGCTCAAGTCATGGAGGTAATTTGGCAGCGGTTCTTTGAAGTTCATCTAGAAATTTCTCCCTTCCCTGCCCCTTTCTTCCTTGTAAAATAAGGTGTGTTTGAAATGCTTAAACAGGGAGTAATTTTTTTCCCCACTTTATTCAGGTTAAAGCACTGCCAGGCATGGGCACTACCATAGATGTTATTTTGATTAACGGACGCCTGAAAGAAGGAGACACCATTATTGTTCCTGGGGTAGAAGGTCCTATAGTAACTCAGATCAGAGGTCTTCTGCTGCCTCCTCCTATGAAGGAGCTACGTGTTAAGGTATGGAAACGGGTTAGTGTATTGACATTAGGAGGAGATCTAGAACTGGGCTTGGGGGGGAATCGAGTTTTACAAAGCCTGAGAATGTAATAGAGGGCAGTTACATTAACAGTATCTCAGGATGACTTGAAGGGGAAGACAGTGCACATCCAGTGCTCTTGTGGGTGTCCGTGTCCGTACCTGTTGGTGATCTGCTGTAGCAGTGGCAAAGGATCAAGGAGCTGCCTTGCAGTGAGGGCTAAGATGCCTCTGCTTCAATAAGGGATTTGAGCACGTGGCTCCGTGTGAGAGGGAGTTACCCATCTCGGATGGGAATGGGAGTGTCGTAGTACAGTGACTTCTGAGTTAAAGTATATTTTATTAGTAGAAGTGGGGTTTTAAATAACAAAAATCACTTAGATTTGAGAAAGTGAACAAGTGAGTTTCTAGGAGTAGTTTGTGAGTGGCAATGACCAGGACCTCTGCAGAGTCTGCTGCCTTTTGTCGTTTTCAAGAGCTGGAGGTTTTGCTGCCCTAGTGTTCATTGACTGGGGAGAGACAGTGGAGTTGAGATCCTGCCTGTAGTGCATTCCACGGAAGAAGGAGGAGAGCCACAGAAACAGAAGGCTGTAAATACACTAATACATACGTTAATATTAATACTTACAATTAGAAGATGATGAAAAGAGCTGCTCTGACTTTCCTGTTTGAAAGGGAAGGAGTAAGTGTCTACACAGATTCTACTGAAGCAAAGAAAACCGTACAGATGATGTTGGTGAATTAAACCTTAAAGGTTTGGTTTAGGGGCAGAGAACTGATACTGGGGTCATAATCGAAGTGTGGTTAGACACTGAAAAACTCTGTCCCTGCAGGCTACTGTGGTCCTTCGCTTTTAATCTAGTTCCTTCCTGCAAACTTAGATACTTTTGTGAAGTAGTACTGATAATTCATAAAATAACAGGTTAGAAGGGGCCTCAAGGATCATCTGGTCCAACATTTCTTGGGAAAAACACAATCTACATGAGATGGCCCAGCACCCTGTCCAGCCAAAACTTAAGTGCCCAACGCTGGGGACTCCACCGCTTCCCTGGGGAGATTATTCTAATGGCCAATTGAATTGCTGGGGCCTGGGTTGATGTTGGTGTTCTCACTTTGCCGTTGTGATCTTCTGTTGTGAGACCGTTGTGGCCTCAGAGGCGCTGAAGGATGCGGTATTGATGCTGAGGTGGAATCTGAGCAAGCGCTTCTTTGGCCTGCTTTTAAATAGGGGAACGAGAGCCGCCCTTGCCACTTGTGTGTATGGCAGCCTCATCAGCTGTGTGGTGGGAGAGTCCTTGGAGACTCTACGTCAGGCTCTCTGCTCTGGAGCACGGCTTTACAGTAATAACTTGGTAATGGTTAGAGAGTGGCAAAAGGGGATTGGATGTTTATGCTTAAGTGATGCTCTCTGCTTTGTTGGAAGCTGCTGAATATATCCTGGTACTGTGAGGAATGAATTGAATGTGGAGGTGTTTAAGGGTCGTTTAGATGTGGTGTTGGGGGATATGCTTTAGGGGAGAACTTGTAGAGTAGGGCTGATGGTTGGACTCGATGATCCCAAGAGTCTTTTCCAGCCTGAATGATTCTATGATTCTGTGAAAGTGTTTCCATCTATTGGTTTCCCTTTATTTAAAGCAGAAGATAAACTGGTGTGTGAAACTGTTATGAGACTGAAGTTTTTCTGTGGGGCTGAATAGCACCGTAACAGATCACAGGTTCCCATCAACAGGATCTTCAGTGGGAGGTGGAGTGTAGGGTACCAGCACCACAATGAACTCCAGATGTGGAAACCTTTAGCTGGGGAAGTGGATCTAGGGGAGCTGGGTTTTGTTTGAAGCAGGCAATGAGGATACATTTCAGTTCAGCCTGTCCATGGGGAATTGTCATCCCTGAAAGAAGACCCAGATTTTGGGGTCTTATTTTTGGGGCTAAAGAATAGAGGCCTGCAGGAACAGAGCGCTTACTGAGGAAGGAAGTTGCCTTGCACTTTCAAGAAAAGGATGAGATGTCTCCTAAATAAAAGAAATGCAGAAACAAACCAGGCACGCCCCGAGTGGGGAGACATCTCTGAGGCTCTGGTGGGTGGGGAGGAGCACCTGGGAAATGTAGCATGGAACTACGTGCAGAAGAAGGCTGGTTGGGAGGCCTCCCGGTGGAGAATGAGACAGCTCTTCCTGCACAGAGCCTTGGGCTGTGCTAGCTAAGCTTCAGTGCTGTAGTTGAGTTGTTGGTGTCTTGCCTTTCCTTCCCCATGGGGCTGGATTTGTGATTTGTGTGGGATTTGTTGGGTTTTTGTTTGTTTTTTAGAGGGGGTTGTTAGTGGTCAGCTGCTTACTGCTGCTTGCTCTTTTCTAGAATATATTCCTTTTTGGCTGCCTTCTCCATTTTCAGATGATTCCTGCTGCCTTGTCCCCCTCGGCAGTGGTTGAGTGCTGT
>JAVSBS010023181.1:0-12455 GCA_033124195.1 Coracias cyanogaster
TTGGGGGTGTTCAGCCTGGAGAAAAGGAGGCTCAGGGGAGACCTTCTGGCTCTTGACAACTCCCTAAGAGGAAGTTGGAGCCAGGTGGGGTCGGGCTCTTCTCCCAAGGAACAAGCAACAGGACAAGAAGAAACGGCCTCACATTGTACCAGGGGAGGTTTAGGTTGGACATGAGGAGAAATGTCTTCTCCGCAAGGGTTGTGAAGGGCTGTGCCAGGCTGCCCAGGGCAGTGGTGGATTCCCCATCCCTGGAGGGGTTTCCAAGCTGTGGAGATGTGGTGCTGAGGGACATGGGTCAGTGGTGCCCTGGCAGTACTGGAGGAACAGTTGGACTTGATCTTAAAGGTCTCTTCCAACCAAAACAATTCTATGATTCTGAGGTACACAGCCCAGAAGGGGGACCAGCCGGTGAAAGACAGGCAGACAGCTCCGAAACCATCAAGCAGCAGCTGACTGCTCCGAGAGCTCTGGGACGCACACCGCACTGTGCTGGCTTCTCAAGTTCCCCTCAGCACCAAGCTGTGAAAGGTGGGAGGAAGGAGACTGGGGAAACAATTGACCCAAACTAGGAGTAGGAATGCAGGACTTTTTGAAGGCTTTCATCTAATGCGACAGGGAAGAGAAATGCCTTCAAACAAGGTGAACCTCATGAAGGAGGTGGCAAGATACCTACCTGCTTCACTGCTGCCACGGCTCTTGGCGAGGCAAGCTCCCTCCAGAGGTGGCTCTGATGCTCCCAAAACATCCAGGAAGGGTCAAGAGGTGTGAGTTTCTCCTGGGTAAGCTCTCTCTAGCTGTAACCACATCACTGGGAGGTCACATCTACGTGCGGGATAGTGCCCTGTGCCATGATAAATTGAAGGAAGATGGATGCAGCACTCTGCTCACCACCCACCCATCCGTCCAGGTCCGTGTGTTGGATAAAGTAACGGCTCCTCTCCGTGTGAGTGTGCAAACTCCCCGCCGTGCAATCACAGGCACGCTCTGGTGAGCATCATCAGCCCCAAATAAGAGATGCTGATGTCCTTCCACGCTTTGAGCAGGGCGTCAGTGTCCTGGACTTGTGCAGAAACCATTTTTATTCAGGAAAAAGAGGAGCTGGACATTTCAGCAGCAACATTTGCCAAGCTGCCAGGGTGGTACCTGCAGATGTCCTACCTTGTCGTACAGCCCACCCGCTGTAGCTGCTGCCAGGGAAGTATCAGCCCACCAGACAACAGGCAGGCAGAGCTGGGGTCAGCCCGGCAGGAATAAGCTGCACAAAGCTGCAAAGTGTTCCTCCAACTTCCACCAGTGTCTCCAGTGACCCTACAGGTGGGACCAGCAGACTCCCTGTACTGGGAGGTTTGGGTTTTTCGCTCGCGCTTACATCTACAGCTTCCCCACAGGCACTTCTCGAGCTTGAGAGCTGCAAGCGGAGGCAGAGGAGCAGCGAGCAGAGCGAACGCTCCCTGCGTGTGCGGGCAGTAACCCCCGGCTGCACGACACAACCCTCAGCAGGGCCGGATTTCTGCAAAACCAAGGAAAAGCTGGAAATTCAAAACTAACAGAAGGACTTTCACACATGTATGAAGTCTAGAAGTCAGGAATTTGTAACTATCTGGTTCAATTTTACGTTGATGTAGCTCAGCCCAGCACAAATGCTGATGGCAAGGGACTGACGGTGACAGCAAACCTGTGCTTCAGAGCTCAAGCCCATCTCTCATCAGAGAGCCCATGAAGAAGCTGCTCTAAGGCCTTTCACCCGCGCTTTCCTGCTCCAGCTCTCCACCACCTCACCCTGACACATCCAGCCACCTCCCATGCAGATACCGAGCTGTGTGACCCTCACAGCCGAATTGTTTAGTCCCTCACCGGGCTTTACGAGCAGCACCATGACCTGGGCACTGCTGCAGGCCTTCCAGGAGGTCCAGAGGGCTGCTGGAGCTGAGCCCACCTCGTCCCACCTCCCTGGCTCCAGCTCCGGAAGCTCCCAGGGTGCGGTGTGGAGAGCACTGGGTCCAACTCGCCGTGAGGCTGACGTCAAGATCTCTGGCTGATTTTTCATCTCAGTTCTTCTGTCTAAAACCACCAGAGGGCAGCTTGAAACGTGGCCATAGATGGGCCTGGCCATGGGAAATAGTCCATTTCTGAGCACCGAAACCTGCGTGCTCAGCTACTGCCCCTCGGTAACTCAACAGACACCTCACCACCCGCTCTGCACCCTTTAGGTGGGCTTTGGGTATGATGGGATGAGCATGAACATCTGAGGGCAGGTCTCTGGTCCCCACGGCCTGCCAGCACACAGCACAGAGGGTCTGTGGTGATTTGGTGCTGAACAGTGACGCGCTCCAGGCTCACCTTGACAATTCGGGCCCCAAATCTCCTTGGGGTAAGGAAAAGACTTTACTAATTTCCAGGGACCTCCAGATTATGGGTGATCAGACAAATACTGTCAAGCAGCAGGCCAAGGGCAGCAGCATGAGGCTAGGTATAGAAAAATACAGAATTTATACCCAAGAGAGTCCTCAACATCAGACAGGAGCTCTGCTGCAGTGCCAGGAGGTTCACCCCCCTGCCCCTCAGCCAGGCTCCTCTGCCTGAGCAAAAGCCAATTTCTTTTTTACACAGGTTTTTATCCCGCTCTAAGCCCATGATCAATGACACCTTCACTGATGGAATGGACTGCCCAGGGAGGTGGTGGAGTCGCCATCCCTGGAGGTGTTTAAGGAAAGATGAGATGTGGCACGCCATGACATGGTCTAACTGATGTCGTGGTGTTGGGTCATAGGCTGCACTTGACAATCTTGGAGGTCCATTCCAGCCTCAGTTCTGTGATTCTGTGTGTGATTCTGTGATTCATCTCCCCTCACCACAGTGAGGAGCTTGTCAGTTGGCAGCTTACAAGGGAAGGAGGAGACGCTGGACTTGCTGGTGTGTTTATGGCGGGCAGCCGAGATAACCTCGCCGTGAGCTCACGCCTGTGCCCTGCTACCGGTTTCTTGCGCAATCCTGGGCAAGTCATTTAGGGCAGGAGTTCACAGGAGAGCTCCAGCCAACCAACAGCTCCCTGCTCATGGTTTCTTTTTTCCCAGGATGGGTTTCAGGAACTGATTCAGCTCATGAAAGGGACAGATCACCACCGGAACCAGCTGAAATACACTGCCAGGAGCATGGACCTCCTCCCTTCACCAGCTACCATGGATTTATTCTTAGTTTAATCACCTCGGGACTATTCTTCACAGTTTTGAAGCAGTACTTCCCTCTTCCATGCTCGATCTTCTCTATTTGTTTTGGTGCTCAGTAGCAGGAAGGTCTCCAGGCACCCAAACAGCAACTCGCAGTCCTCGGACAGGAGGCCAAGGGCTGAAGAGGAGTAAGAGCGAGGAACGTTTCGCAGAGGATGGGCAGCAAGGGAAAGGGAAGCAGGACACCTCAGAGCCCAGAAGCACCCCACGTGAAGTAGCTGCACGGTGAGAGGCCATTAAGGCAACAGGAAGGCTGGGTCAGGGGCACTGCTGACACCACAGCTCTCGCAAATCCCACTCAAAAGTCTGTTTTTAAAAGGAGGCAGCTGCTACCAGCTGCAAACTGAGACCTAGATGGTGGCCAAGTAACAGAGGACTCTGCTGCCTCTTGGGAACACGCCAAAATCATCAGGCTGTTTTTAGCTGTGTCTACAGCAGCAAATGGCAGAGACGGCAGGAGCGGCTCTGCCAAGTGAAACCAAACCCCACGGCAACGCCACGCACTCCTCTGGGGCCCTCCAAACGAACTCTAGCAGGGTCCCAAAGACCCAAACTCCATTTGCTGCTGGACAACAACATCCCTTTACATTCTACCCGGAACAAATCCAACCAGCACGCTACAGAACGCTCTGGGCTGTGAAAGAGAGCGCATAATGTGCGGACAACTTGGAGATTTGCGCATCGATCTGACCGAAAAAGAAAGGAGCTGCACTTTAACGCGTCCATTCCGGAAGCCCCTTGAAAGGAGGAGCAGACGGAGATGACCCAAGCACAGAGAGGGAACAGTGAAGAGGACCATCTCCAGGCCAGATGAGGTGGAACACTGCTTGGCAGCGTTTGCCCGGTGGTGTAGCGCAGTTTGGGCAATGCCACAGAACAAACCACTAAGGAGCCTGGGTGACTCAGTGGTGCTGGTAAAGATGGAGTCGTTCCAAAGAGCTCATCTGTCAGAGGTCTTATCACATGCGCTCATCTTTCCCTACGTGATACCCTACCCGTGTTTTAGTAAGGGCCACACCTCGCTAAGTATAATGCACAGCGCTGACGGCAAGAACCAGCCCATTACTGGGAAGGAGGAGCAAAGAATATGGCTGAGCAGGTAACTCCCTCCTGGGAAAGCTGCAGAGCTCAGCCTGTCTCACACTCCGAACGCCAAAGAAGAGCCCAGCTGCGTCCGTTGGCCAGCAGCAGCATTTCTCCCAAGACACAACGTAGTTTCCCACTGCTCCACAGGGAAGCAGGCAAGGGAGAGCAAGAAAAAGCTCCTGTCTCCAGCATGATCCCGAGAGCACAGCCCAGGGAAGCTTGGAGAGAAAGAACAGCCACCAGTTTAACACAATCTTCGTGCCAGTCAGAGACCATGCCTGCACCAGAAGCTACAGACACAGCAGGATTAGTTAGATCAGCTCATACACAGTGGGAATTTCCAGATATTAACTCAATCAGCAGGGGAGGGACCGAGCACAAGGGCGTGCTCAAAGTTATCTCCTGCTCGTGAAAGCAACAACCGCCCTGGAGCGCTCTTCCCACCAGTAATCAACCCTGGAATCCAAGCTCTTGTTTTGGATTTCTGATGCCTTACAAGAGAGGCAGGACTTTTCCCCGCATTAGGCACTTGCCTATTAGCCAATAGTCCCCAGTTTCCATATTTCATCGCTGCTGACGGCAGCACAGCGGGAAATCAAAGCTGATTCACGCTGTCTGTCACCGCAGCACACGTGTGCTTACCTGATAGAGCTGAACTGGTCAGACGGTGCGCACGGTCCCAGCTCCTCCCTACGCCAGATCTGCCTCCTCCCTTGCAGTCATTTTGGCATCAGCTTGACCACGAGAAACAGGCAGCAGAGTCCACTGGTCCAGCAGGAAAGAACCCTGCAAGATGCTACCCAGGCAGCTGGAGAATTGTAATCACCTCCCTGCGCGGCTTAATGGGGCTGACATGATGTGGGAACGCGCAGCCGAGGCAGGGAAAGGGGATGGTCCCTGCTCCAGAGACAAGCAGCTGAAGATACGCTCGTTTGGAGCAGCCAGCAGAACCAAGAGCTCTGCTCACTACCTGTTTTTAAGCATTTAGTACTGGGAACTGGAGGTTCACGTGACCAACCTACTCCTTGTGCAGAAGGAAGTGACTGTTCAGTAGAAGTCACCTGAATAATCAGAAGATTTCGGTAAGAAATCACTTGGTGTCCCAGCCATTAAAACAAGAGCTGCTCTTCAGTGTCCATGCAGGCTTCAGTCCTTAGAGCAACTTCATTATGACTCTCAGATGCCTTCCCATCAGATTTTTGATCCTTTACAGGAGACACCACGAACACATGCAGCAGCTGGTTGAGCAGCCAGCCCAGACCTCTCCAGAGAATGGCTTAGGTTGGAAAAGACCTTTAAGACCATCAAGTCCAACCGTTAACCCAGCACTGCCAAGTCCAATTTGGCCAGTCTGGTCCTATTTGTGCTAATAGGCTGCTACAGGTACCTCGAGAACCTTCAGAGCACCGAGCTGCAGGCACATCTCCAGAGAGGCGAGTCCTCTGCTGTAACCACAGCAACATGAGGCAATCCCAGCTCACTCCATACCTGCCACACCAGTACCAAGGGAAGTGCCAAGTACTCCCACCTGCCTCCTAGACCTTTGCTTTCCAACCCACCAGCTGAAAGTGGGACTCCCAGAAGGGGAAGGAAGTGCTGTTTCTAACTGGTTTTGCCCCCATTTTGCGTGTCTTCCCAGAGGGAGACACTCACCAAGGAGCTCTTGTGAGAAGCTCATAGGACCTGGCCACACAGAGCCCATCTCACACGCCTGGCTTGAGAGAGACCTCGCTACTGAGGTCCAAAGAAAAAACACAAAAGGCATGGTGTGAAAAAGCCCCCGAGAGAAGCTCTTGGAGCGTGTTTAACCAATCCCAGCACCTCATTCTCTCTGGACTGGGACCACTGTCCTAGCAGAGCCACGGAGCTACCAGACAGACTTCTGCAAAGCTAACGCAACCCAGAGGAAGGAAGCAGCACTGCTCTCTGAAGAGGAGGTTTTTGCATCACCCAGCACCTCCCGGATTCCCTCCAGAGCCACGTGTAACCTCATGGCACGGATTTAACAGCACAGATGTTATTGCCCAGAGAGATGGACCTGCCTGGAAGGACTGGCACAGGTCACACATGCAGAGCGGCCAGACAGCTCTAGGCAAGTGCCACATAGGGATGCATCCAAGACAGAAAAAGCCTGACAGGGTAACCCTGCTACTAAAAGCCAAAGTCCTGAAGGGATCTCCCCCCACTTCGGAGGCAGTTTCCTGCCTGACTTCACGCAGGCGATCCCTTGGTCACCACTCCTGCTGCTGGCATTAGATCTATGGGTTAGGTTTAGCTATTAGAAGATGCATGAGCCCAGCTCAGTCCGCTGCAAGCACACGGAGCAGCCCCCAGCACCCAACTGTCACCAAGTACCACAAGTACCAGCAGTACTTTCAGCTGGGAGCCAGAGACCTACAGCAGAACCTTCCCCCAGAAGAGAGCAATTAAAAACCTCAATTCCCAAGTGGAGCAGCATCACGAATCACTAAAAAAAAAGTGAAAAATGACACATTTTACACTAAGCTTTTGGATTACAGCACCCACAAGCCAGCTTCTTAAAATAATGACCTTTAATGAGGCTCTTTGGAATGTTTTTTAATTATTAATACAAGTTATGCATCAGTAATATTTCACCGTTTCTTTGAAGAATTAACAAAAAGGTGTAATAAGTTCTGTGAGGCTTGGGAAGGGAGACAGGTATGATGTCGTTTGTCCCTTTAGGGGTTTTGTTATCTGCCCATGACCAGGGAAGTAGAGGAAAAACTTCCACAAAGATGAGCTTCTTGACAGGAGAGGTGCAAGAGCCCAATAACCCCCAAAAGCCAACGTTTCACACTTGGAACATGCACAACCACAAGTGTTCCTTTCCTTAAGGACCCCCGCGCCCTCTCTTTGGAGTTGGATACGACAGCAAAGAGGTTGCATCAAAGATTCGAGCAATCTTGACAGAACTGAGGCCAGCGGCAGAGAGAAGACATGAACTGACAGGATTAAGCATTAAGGAAAGACCCAAACTAACTTGCAAGGAGGAGAATGGGGCTCACCAGGGATAAAAGTCATATTTACAAGTCCTTCACGCTTAAGAGAAAGGCAAGGGAAAATAACTACCCTCAGGCAGGCTTGTGAAGACACTTTATGTTTAATACATCTGAAAAGAATGCATATACAAAGAACTTAGACATGAAAAAGCATTGGTTCAACACTAATGAGTCTACAAGAAATCGGAATTTTGGAAGATGGAGAAGATTCCTTATGTCTTAAAAACCTTTGAATTTGCAAGCCAAAAGGGGTTTTTGGTAAAATCCTTATGCCACTGCAGTCAGTCTACGTAAAGACCCTGCACACAATCCTCAGCAGGCTGGAGCCCATCTTAAAAGTTCAAGGTTATTTACGAGGAAAATGCAGAAAAAGGGGGTTCCCTCAACTGGTCCCTATATGGTGCCACACTAAACACTAGAAACCCCTCCCTGCACTTCCTTCCAACCAACACAGGTCAACCTCTCCACCCCTCCCTGAAGGGTGCTAAGCCATCCACTAAGAGATGCACCACCAGAGCCAGCTCCAAAACTCGTCTTAAACCCACCGGGTCCCTTCAAGAGTATCCAGACCACAGTATATGCTGGTCATCAAAAGAGTTTCTCTCTCTCGTAAGCAAAAGCTTACGATGCCAAAGATTAACGAAGAGACTGGCAAGCTATTCTCAAGTCTGATGGTGCATCCAGAGAAAAAGATTTTCCTATTCCTAAGGCTTCATAACTTAGAGGATGGGGTAGAAATTTCTGACCTGCACAGTGGAAAGCCAGGGGAAGAGATACAAGGCAACTTCAGAGGAGATGCAGATGCATTTTCTACACTCCTCCTTCGAGGAGCACCAGCTTGGGACATTTTACTTTCCTGTCTTTGTCTTTAGTACTAAAGTCTGCTCACACCCAGGCTGCTGGCTGGCTGCAGAACAGACCTAGAAGTTCTTGAAATCAGAACCAAGTCTTGCCAGACCAGCACAAAGGACAAGGCTTTAGTAAAATAGCCTAGAATTAGTCTGTTACAGAAAAAGTCATCACAAGCATGCCTGGATTTTAAACAAACAAACAAAAAAATTAGAAACAGTAAACAAATAAAAACCTAGTACTGATCAGTGTTTTCTGATAATCCAGAATTACTCAAAATTAACTAGTTTAACTGAACTGAGGGGCACCGGGGAATAGACACTAACGTTCTCATCTCACACGGGGAGCGTGTGGGGGAGATGGGAGTGCAGGGCATTTGTCATTATTGCGAAAACAAATTTTGAAATTTGTGTCTTTTTTGATTTAAGCATTGCTCTTAGTATGACATCAAACACCAGCTTTGCAGAAGGGGCTGTGGAGGGACGTTCATAGCAGCACACACCTGCGGGTCTTCTTCGGCTCCGGAGGCTCCAGGGCAGCCAATATCGCTTCGTCAAATACATTCTTTAGGCCTTTCTGAAAAGGGGCAAAGAGAGAAAGGGGCAGTCTCATTTTTGAGTTTTCACACAACAAAACCAGAGCAAGCCAAGCGGCAGAGAAACCCCTCAAAGGACAAAGCGAGGTTTGCCACCTACACCTCCCCGAGCCTCCTCCGCTCAGCCAGGCTCCGTGCGAGCCGCAGGGCCATGGGCAGCAGCTGATTCTCTGACCACGAATCCTTCGAGACTGGACCAGTTACACGTCCCAAGAAGCAACACACACATAGAGTCATTTCCTTAAGGCAATTTTTTTTTTTTTTTTTTCTGATTAGTTGGCTACCGACATGTTTCACATGCTAACGACAAAGCGGAGAGCGCTGCATTCCGATGGAAGAGCTCGGTCTGGAGCGCGCCGGGTACAGCAGCGCAGACACCCGGGGTCAGGGAGGGAAGAGACAAGGCAAGCATGCAACGATCAATCGGGCCGGGACGAGCTCCGGGCAGGCTTCTGGCCCCCAACACCCCCGGTTAGAAGCAGGCAGGTGAGCTGAGCGTGGTATCGGGGCAGTTGGGATGGGAGGAGTACGAAGCGGGTGCTGGACATGGCGGTAAGTGTTAAACTGAAGCCAGGAATGGCAAAAATCGGAATAAAGCTTCATCAGTCACTTATACAAACAACTGCAGATTTTAATTTCAAAATTTAAAGACAAGCTACAATTGATGTTTTCTCCTTAAAACAGTAAGTCAGAAGCATGATAGTAAGAAGCAGCTTTACATCTTACAGTAACAGGCTTTAAAGGGTCTATTATTGAAATGAAGTCTACCATGTTAGTGAAAGCAAGAATTTTAACAGTTCATAAAGCAGTAGCAAGTACATTGATATTTCCTTCCCCCCAAGGACTGACAGATACTCCACTACAGCACAGACAGCCAAAGCAACAGCAACAGCAAAACATCTCACCGCACAAAGAGAACCAGAAAACCCTTCACGTTACAGCATAACTTGCAGATCACCGTTTCATGTACTTTTGTCATGCAAATACAGTTAAACAAGAGTCACAAGTAGAAATCCAAAACACACGCATCGTTTCTTCCAGCTGGATTCAGGAAGAGCAAAACATCATGTCTTATTCTTTTGATCTTTCTTTCAGTAATGATGTAACCAGATCCTTTCCCCCAACAGCCTGAATTATAAAGCTACCCACATCTGGCAACCCAAGCAGCAGAGAGTTAAGCGAGTCCAGTTCGTGTTCCACGGTCACAACGTTTTACTAAAGATCTTAAGGATCGTTTTCAAGTCCAAGAGCTAATACAGAGGTTGCTCTAAGATGGTAAGCAGGCACAACAGCTTTCGACCAAGGTGGTTTTATTCTTTTTTTTTTTTTTTTTTAAACCAGGTTTCTACAGTAGTGGGACAGAGGAAGCAGCAGCAAGAGGGGAAGGAGAAAGTTTAGAATATACAGCACTTCCTTTTGGGCTGAGTTTCCGGAGGCTCGAGGGCAGCTAGGATAGCCTCATCAAACACATTCTTCAGACCTCTCTACAAGACAGAGGGGAGGAGAAAAAACAGCAGCCAGGTTAGAGGATTAGAGAAAAACAAGCAGATACAAAGAGCATTCAGGATAGACCAGGCTGAATTCACAGAGGCAGGAAACAGATTTACTTTGCAGAAAACAAAGTAGATCCCAGGAGGAAATCTCATTTAGATGACCCAGAAGTCAAATGTCAGAGACAGACAGAACACGTGACGGACCAAGTCAGACAAAATGAACACCCAGAAGGGCAGAGGCACAAACACAGCGGCCCTTGGCAAGAACGCGGGGCTGGGAGGGGCTGCACGAGAGGGTGGTTTCCACTTAACTGCTGAATATACACTCCGGGAGTTTGCAGGGGAATAAACACGGCAGAGAGCAGCTTGCCCCACCACAGGGATCCAAAAGGTCACGTACACCTTTGGTAGTCACCCGCTGTGGGTAAGCACCTCAGATACACACTGCTCCCAACTACCCTGCGGCAGCTCGTCCGGGGCAACAGCTCCCAACATCTCCTCTGCTTTGTGAATTCAGCCCCTGAATAACTGAAGATCTCCAAATGGCTGGAAAACACCATCTGGGATCAAAGCAGTACTCCCCGGTAAGCCATCGTCATCGTCAGACACGGGCGACGCGGTGCCTTACCAGTGCTGCTGTTCCGACACCGAGAGCCGGCGCGGAAACTGCCTCTTTCAGTTATTCAGCTCAGTTCCCCCAGCAAGTATCACGGGAAGACAGAACCGGTGTTAGGACGGGAACGCCCGAGATCCAAGAGCGGACAGGCAGTGGCAGCGCCGCAGGGGTGACAGCGGAGCGGGGAGCACGCCTCGCTGGAAGCACAACAGGAACGCGGCTGCGCGGTCCTGCTCCCACGCGGCTCTGCCAAGTTACACCAAGCACCAGAAGGGAAACCTGGCTGGGTTTGGGCTAACTGGACTCGCCTAAATCTACTGTCATGAGTGCAGCCTTCCTAAGTTCAGAAGAACTGCTTCATCCCGGCTAAAGGCAAACAGAAAAGCCGAAAATCACTTCCTGTAAACGATTGCAAAAGTAAGATTATTATTTTTTCAATCATTCAAATGTAACTGGTTTCTCCCTCACAGGTTAGACTGGATATACCCCTTTTAGAAGGTCTTTAATCTTGTTTTACTGAAGCACAGACATGGGAAATCTCTACTGCAACTCCATCTGGAAGTATTTAAATCCCTCACGTTACACACAAGATTATTCTTGAAAGAACAGAAGTTCAGGAAATTACCACGTACAATCATTCTGTACATCCTCCCAGCAACTTTTTATTTTTAAACGAGTTGCAGCCCTGGCTGACAAAAGAGCTGGAGACTTCAGATAAGTAACGTCTGTGTGAAGTGCGAGTACTAACGAGATTTTCTCTCTCTGCTAGAGTAAAGCTGCAGTAGAAACTCAATTATGTGCCGTTAGATTAAGAACACGGGCAGGGCAAGAGTCAGGAAAACATGCTTCTCCAATTCTCCTACTTGGGGACTCCTCTTTTGTCTTCCTATTACACAGGAGAAATTAATTTGTTCAAGCGAACAGAATTTAGGATTTGTTTTGAAGGACCGAGAAAAAACAAACTGGGATAAGGGAAGGAGAAAAAAAACCAAAAGGACAAGGACAAAATTGTTTTGGAAATGGGACTGAGCTCAATATCCTGGATGATATCAAAGCAACCACATGAAGGGAACTGTTTGATGGCACTGGCACACAGGTCTCGATACTGCAGTTAAAGTAACGTGGCTCCTGCACTGCCCCGGGGAACAGGCTGAGCTCCAGTCCCTCTCCCCTCTCCATTCAGGGACAGCTGAAGACACTAAGTCTGTGCCAAAACTGTCAACTCAGCGTCGGGGCAGGGGAAAGGAACCAAATTCAAAGTTCTCCTTTGCTTTAGGTGCTAGCATTGAGCTTCAGACAGTCATAGAATCATTATGGTTGGAAAGGACCTGCAGGCTCATCAAGCCCACTCAGACATTTAACTCCTAAGTGGAGCAGAAGCAACAATCATTTTAGTTGTAATCTGTTCGTCAGTCACTCCTTCCCAACAGGGAAGTGTCACCCACTTTTTACAGTGGTCCTGGGCACTGTTCTGTGGAGAAAGGTTGAAGACAGACATTGAAAGTGTCTTCATCTCAAAAAGGGATTCCACAGCCTGAGGAAAGGGGGAGGTAGAAGTGACTCCCCAGT
>JAVSBS010023185.1:36514-63081 GCA_033124195.1 Coracias cyanogaster
GTTTCAGAATTCTAAATCTGTTCCAGACCTGAACATTCGGATGCAAAGTCTTCAGGTATTTTAAAGCGTATCTCCAGGGTTTTGCTTTTTAAAAATGCAAAATAGGAGTAACTCCTTCAATGTCAGAGACAACCATCAAGAAGTAAACTGTTACCACTTTTGTCTGTGCTCTAGACTTTGGGCTCCTGGCTGGAACACAGACGCTGTAGGTATACACAAATAAAAACATTAACAACATCTTAATAGCATAAATTATTTGAGCTTTAGATTTGGCAGAAATTCTGTTACTTTTTCCCAGTACCCTATCCCAGTATCTATTCATCTGTCACTCCATTTTAACAGCAAAAATTATTTAGGGGGTGATCAAACGACACTATCCCCCCACCCTAGATTCAGCACCAGCAAAAACTAAGTATTCTATTTCCTTAGATATTTTATTGCCAGAAATCTGTTCCTTAGGAGTAGTTCTAATTAATACATGAATAAGTAACTGCATGTGTTTTTAGGCTACAACTGGAGAAAATTCTATTCTTCATGAACTGCCAATGAACCCACCAATTAGAACTAGTTTACATTTGAGTTGAACTACTTGTAAGCCAGAGCAATTATTGAGACTGATTGCTTTCCATTTGAATTGGTAACAGGTGTCTTCAGCTAAAGCCTGTGCCGTTTCCCTGAACTTGTATATTCATCATGACTTCGTAGAATTTTATTCTGCCATGAACTGTTTCTGAAAATGTGACAATGAAATTTTCAGATAAATATTTTCAACAGTTTAGTATTTTGCCTGCAACATAACAGAAGAGGAAGGAAATTTTGAATAGTCAGAGAGCTCTCTGCAAGCCCTGAATTCCTCAGGGTTCTGTATAACTACTCAGAATTACAATTAGAGCTGAAGAAGCTTTTAATCAAAAAGTCAATGTGTGCAGTTTAATTCCCTGTTTTAGAGAAGCCTTCCCCTAACGTTAGGTAAGTATGTTTAGTCCTTTAACAAACCACTTTTGTACGAATACCATCAGTTTTTCATGAGAAAACGTTAATCTAACCTCAAAACTAGACTGAACTTCTTCAAAATTAATCCAGAACATTCTGCACCTCTTCTTCGCTGCTTGCACTGTTGCCTTACAGTGGTTGAAAAAGCAGTTATCATGCTTTTCTATTCCTTTCTAGCCACCATGTCAGGGAACAGTCCAGCATAAGGACAGAAAGGAGAAATCAGTTGGAATTTCTAATGCTTTCTGTACTGCTGTAGTCAAACCGCACACTTGGCTGTGGTGTATACTTAGCTACAACGTTAATAGGTTTCACGCTTCTTGTACCACTAACAACTATACCAGTCCCTCTCCCATCATCAGCAGGAAAGCACATAGAAAAAAAAATTAAATTTTGAGGCCCCTATTACCCTTTCACTTTCAAACTAACTATATATCAAGAAGACATTTTGACTGCAGTGGGGGTAAAAATGTGAGACAATCAGACTGACATATGTGCAATGACTGTCTTCATATTGCTGTTGAAGTTGAGAGTAGTCACCTAAGAAATGAGAGTCTAAAACCTTGGAACTCGCTATGTTAATGGAGGAATTTAGATCTTGAAGCAGTAGTACACACCTGAACCAACTTCGGCTTTGCTGATTTTAGAGTCAGTTCTTTAAAGGCTATCACAGGGGGGAGATCACAGAATAAATTGCCTTATAGCTAATTGCCAGTTTAAGTAGTGAAGAATGTGGGTTTTTTTCTTAAATTGTGAGGACAAAATGAAATAATGGAAGATTGAAAGGATAGCAATGTGTAAAAAATGTGTACACAAGGTTTAGACTTTAAAGTCTGAATTGGTGGAGCTCCGCATGAATAATTCATTGCAAGGGTTTCCCTTCTAAATCAGAATCTCATTAACTTTACTCATACTTCTAATGCCGAGACATTAATGCATCTAGGTTTTTAATAAATATAATTGCATACAGAATAAGATGAAATAATCTTTTTTTTCTCAACAAATTATGAGTACAAATGGAAAAGTATATACTTTTCAGGTGAACAGAATGATTTGTGGGATAAAAATCACAGAATCACAGTATGGTAGGGGTTGGAAGGGACAGCAGGAGATCATCTAGTCGAACACGCCCCGCCATGCCAAAGCAGGTTTTGCTAGTTCAGACTGCACATTAAGAAGCCCAGGTAGGTTTTGAAAGTCTCTAGAGAAGGAAACTCCACAAACCCTCTGGGCAGCCTGTTCCAGTGCTCCGTCACCCCCAAAGTAAATAAGTTTCTCCTTATGTTTAGGTGGAACTTCCTGTGTTTCAGTTTGTGCCTCTTTATAAAAAATAAGAACCAAGGGACTGCCTTTAATTAGCATTTTAAAAAATTGCTTTCGTATGTTTTTGGTCCATCAGATTATGAGGCAAAGTAGTTGGTAGCTCTGGTTTAAGGAATTATTCATTGATTGCAGGGATTTAAGGTGCATAGAGGAAGGGTTCTGAGAGTCTTCAGTGAAGCAGACGTAGAATATAGAAGCTAGTGCAGGAAAACAACCTCCAAGGTAGATTGAACAGATATTGGAATGTGCTGATTTTAAAAACAGCTATTCAGAATAAAGACTGCTCATACACAAACTTGCAAAAGTCATCCCAAGCTCTATAGGAAGCATCTTGATATATTTCACTGCAGATTTGAATGAGAGAAAAGAACCCTGTGTATATTATTTTTTGCTTGATCTGAGGGATCAGAAAAGGGAGTTATCAAATATTTTATGGGTGTTTCCTGAGTCTGTTAAATAATGTAATTTATTTAATCTGTCTTCCCAGGGAACTTGTGGACTCAAGCTATTTTCAAAATTCCAAGGAGAGAAAAAAAGTATTCAACTCTAATCCAAACAAAGAAAAAGTTTAAAAATCCTTTAGCTTTCTGAAAATATCATTATTTAAATGTAGTTAATGAACATTTATTGAGTTTATGCATTAACATTATGCAATATTGTTTCCATAAATACTTTCTCTTTTTTTTTTTTTCCCCTGTGTTCTTTTAGAGATCATCTATAGCTGGGTATTTAATGAATTCCCATCTTTTGTGGCAGAAGATAGCAGACGCTTCATCTCTCAGGAGACAGGCAATCTCTACATCTCCAAGGTGCAAACATCTGATGTTGGCAGTTATATATGTCTGGTAAAAAACACAGTGACGAATGCCAGAGTTTTGAGTCCTCCTACACCTCTGACACTGAGAAATGATGGTAAGAAAGGCATTATTTCTAGGTATCACATAGAAGCAAAAATGCTAAATGAAAAATACCCTGGTTAATTTAAGAACCATGTTTTTTATTGTTTTTCATGCATGCATGTACTGCAGCGATCAGCAAAAGAAAGGTGTTATGTAGGCTGTTTCTTTTACGCGTCTAACGGTTGTGAGAATATTTAGGTCTCTGAAGGCTGAGGTGCAGTCTGACACCTCTTGATGTGTTTTGTTTAGAATAGTTGCTCCTCCTTGCTGTTCTGATGCTCTGTCACTGACAGAGAGAAGCAAAACTCCTTTCTCAGTAATGCCTGCTTCTTTAGGGCTCGATTCAGTTGCCTCAAGCCAAGTGGCCACAGCCACACTGAGATGCCTTCAGGCATCTGAGACATCATCCCACACAGGGTATTCAGACCAGCTGCAGGATGCCAGGACACATATTTTCATGCTTCTCGGATGACACAAGGCACAGAGGGTTAAACTGAACAGAGATTGAATTGCTTAAAGTTTTACCTGTTGCTGGACCTGTTACACTTGCGGGCTTCAACTCAATTCATCGATTAAGTACCATTAAGGACGTTACAATAGCTTTGATTACAATGATAGTTAGTTACCAGGTACTTTTAAATTTCATCAAGGCATGTAACTGCAGCATTTTTTCTGGAACTAAATACCTAAAACTTATTATCAAATTAGCTTAGGGGTTTTTTTTCCCAAAAATCGTAAGAAAACACCTTCCAATATTATTTCTTATGGGGCAGTTGGTCATTTCGGGAGAAATGATATGTAACTCTGATTCTGCTGAAGCATCTGCCTATGTTATTTGCTCTTTTGTAGCAAAAGGATTCATCTTTATTACATTATAATTGCTTTTTGGTTTTGCTTTATGTCAAATTGGTGTTATTTTTGAGAGTAATAATTTCATACGTGCATATATTTTCCTTTTGTCCAAGATGTTCCACATTTAGTGATGCTTTCTAGTTATTCAGAAATACATTTCAGCGATTCAGCACATGTGAATCCGTACGTACATAAATGAGAGAGAGCGACAGTCTGAGGCTTTTGCTTTGCTTTTAGCTTTTTCTAGAACCGAGACTAGTCCTGTGCTGTAGAACTGTTACAAAAGCCAAACTTAAACACAGACGACTTAGTTTAACAAAGTAAAAAAATGGGTCTGCAATTTAGAATACAATTAAGTTAACGTTTAACCATTGTAAGAAAGAAATTTCTGTTCTGCACAGGGTGCAGACTCTGAAGCAAAAACCTGCATGTTTCACTGCGCCATCTCCTATTTTCTTTTTGTTTGCTGGTTCAATATCTATGCTAATTATTGCACTTCAGGTGTTTAGTTTTACTGAATCAATGCAGCAGACCTGATCCTTTCAATATCAGGCTTTGAAAATTGAAAAATAAACAAACATTGACTGTCTTTTTAATCAGTTTAAACACCATCAAACATAGAATGTTGCTGTCATATTTATTATTAATATATTGCCCTATTGTTTCCTTTTGTCATTTCTTCACGTTTTCATCGGCTTCTAGTTTTGTGCAGAAATTCAGCAGATCAATTATCCGTATCATACTAAGAGTACACAGGCACACAATACAGTACAAGAAAAGAACAGAGTACATAAGGAGAAAGGCAACAGTCTACATCACTGAGCTAAGAAAATCTGTGAAGGAAAACTGTGGATTTTCTTAAATGTCAAGTGGGTAGTATATACTAGCCTCAAGCAAATTTTTGTTTTACGGCTGGCTGTCATACAGCTGTGATAATCCAACCTTCTGAACCGTGCTGGAGTACTGGGGAGACATTTGCACGTAGCTGAACTATTCCTCAACAATTTTCCAATTCATTTTTCCACACGTAAGAATTTCTACCAGGCTTCCATGCCTTAATTTTCATCTGTTGGGATTTATGAAAAGCCCCTTTATTGTAATGGAGTTCTTCAGTTTTTCTTAGTAAATTTCTTGCTTTCCTGTATGACTGAGTAAGTTTCTCAGTGAGGAGACCCAGACTTTCTACCTAAGCTTGTGTTCTCCAGAAACCTACCTTGAAAAAATATTCAGGATACTTCTGTTTGCTAAATCATATTTATTATTTAGGACATCAGCCTTGGTGTACCTCCTTCACAGAATGCAAAAACTTGGACCTTTTAAAAACTATCTGGGATCACAATTAAAATATTCCAGTGATACATTTTATTTTTGATAGAAATTGCTTTATGTTAAATTGCTTTGTCCATTGACAAACACTAAAGGGCAATGACAGGATTTTAAACATATATGTACAATATACTCTGAAATATGGGATAATAGAGCTGCTGAAAAGAGGTAGCTCATTTGAGCTAAAGTAAATTTATTTTTGTGGAAACAGCTGAGGATGGGAATAATAAGGAATTATTTCTAACAAGGAAGTAAGAAATTAAGATGGCATTAAAAGAAATATCCAATTACCTGAAAATTTACTTGACACTGTCACTGAGTTCTGTTACATGATTTAACATCCGGCTTGTATTTTTTTAAGCCTTTTAGTTATAAAATTAATATAATCACTTTCAAGTTTTCAAATATTCACTTAAGTTTAAATATCATACAGCTTTCTGAGTTCCAATGGTTTGGCGTCACAACTGACATTATTCTACAGAGTCAGCACATTTGTCAGAAACCACAGAAAAACCTTGTGGTTTTAAAAATTTTTTACAAATCACATTCTATAAATAAAACTGGTTATATATTTTTATACTATATAAATAAAACTATTTATATAGTCTGTATTGTCTGGACACATGTACCATTAACTCAAAAATATTCTACTTGATATATTTAACATCATTCTCAGATGTATAATCAGTACCTCTACCCAGGGGACTGACCAGCCCGTGACAAAAAACACTCCTGTGACAACATTGGTCTCTATTTATCCATGGGAAAGAAACAGAATAATATGAAGGCTTTCTATCAAATTCTGCAAGAATGTAGGAACTTCCTGGGCTTTTATTAATCTTTTATGTCTTTTGTGATATGTCTCAAAGGGTAACTTAGCTCCTCTATATGAAGCAAATTAAATAAAAACATCAAGAAATCCTTCAATGGATTCTGAATAAAATGAATATCTCATTTGTTCAGATGTCCTTGACAATCAGCCTTTCCATACAATTCAATCTCACTTCAATCTGGGTTATAAAAACACTGAAAATTCTGAGTAGATAAAAATTTTAGCAGGAAAAAAGAAATGCATCCTTTCATTAACTGCCTTTATAATGCATTAGAAACTTTGAGAAATTATTTAATAACTGTTTACAAACAATAAACAGGGTTGTTAAAATGGATCTTTGCAGGCTTGGATGCTCACTGGGAGCAGTAAATTATCTTGCTTAATAAAAACAACAGAAAGCCTCTTCAAATTTAGGAAACAGAAACCTAGGGAGCATAAAACATTTGATGCTTGATAGCATAAGGCATTCATTTCAAGTTCACACATTTTCATTCTAGCTTTTCTTCCTTTTTAAATCTTTTTTATTTCTCTTGAAAAGATGTTTAGTATTATTAGTGTACAGGAAAGAATTAAGTAATTCTTCATTTTATCTCTGTGTAGATATAGCCTGGTGGCTTTGCTATGATGAAACTTCCAGAAGAACAAGAACCTGTACAATTTCAGACATCAAAGGATACTTTCTATTGTCTTCCATTAGAGCAAATTAGTTTATACCTCCACAGTTTGGTGTATCTGACCAGACATACTCTCCTGTAACTGAACGCAGACCTTGACCTTCAAATTTTTTTATATGTCATCATAGTTTTGCGAACAGAATCTTGTCTGTCTTAATTCTATTGATTAATAGCCTCACATATGAGGCTATTGATGATAACTAATGATAAAACACACAGTTACCAGGGTGTTAAGGATGTCCAGAGAATGTGTTACACGTGCTTATTCAGGTCAAACTCTCCGATATGTTGTTTGAACATTGCTGAGTTATCTAAAGATCTCTTTCCCAACATTAAGAAAACTTTGGAAGAAGTCATAATAATTTCCTCAATGGTGGAAACTGAGCAATAAAAAGGCCACTATGGGAATAGGAAGGTAACAAATAATAAATAAAAATAAAGATAGGGAAAATCAACAGTTTTACATAGACTATTTTCATTCCAGGAGAATGCTGATAACAGCAAATTACCTAATAATTGGTATTAAAAAGATGTACTTAAAGTATATGACCTGTTAGTTTTCCCCTTCCAGAAATGCATAGATATTTCCTTTTCCTACTTGCATTACTAGTTTTGTCTTCTAATACGTTTATTCAAATAGAGCTGGGTTCTAGAAGATACTAAGCATACCTGGATTGTAATGGGATTTGAAAATGTTTATTCAGCTGTGAATAAATCCTATCAGGTTTTCTGGACTTCCCAGCCATGTAGGCAGCTTCTTTCATGTGGGCTATATTGCAAAGTCATTAATTTACATGTTTAAGTGTCCAGTCACATCTCATATTTGAATTGTACAAATCCATAAAAATTATGGCTGGAAACTGCAGGAACTACTCTTAATGGTCCAGGATAGAACTCAAACCTCAAATAATCCTACTTTGATATTTTCAAGCAGAGTGAAACTGTCTGAACAAAAATCAAGTTTGATTTCTAGTGGTGTACAAAGACAATAGCACTGACAGAGACATCAAAGCATGCAAGGGCTACTCCAGGGGAAGGCTGACAAAACAGCAATGTCCCTGGACAGTCATTATTTCTGTAATAAACATGTTGTTTCTCCCCTAAAATTATAGTATTTTAATGATAGGTCATTACAAAACCGAAAATAAAAAAAAACTCCCCACAATCTCCACTTTTCTACAGTAAAAACACATCCTTCATGGGTTACAGGTACTTTGGAGAAAAACTTTTTGCCTATTTCATTCTGGCTCCCACTGAAAGGTTGTAAAACATAATAAGATTAAAGTAAAGATTAAAAAAAGCCAGTGTAATCTTACCTTAATATAAAAAAAAAGAAAAAAAAAAAAAACAACAAAGACATATATAACAGGACAGGGGTTATTGGGTTTGCTTTTTTAGTATATATATTTTTTTAATAGTAATGTTGCTTTCTAATTAGATAATCTGTTACAGTCAGCACCAGTGGTCCCTCCACCTCCACCTAAAATTCTAAGTGAAAATCTATGAGTTGCCAGGAAATTTTATGGAGGGCTCCTAAACAACAACCCTTTACAGACTGTTTTATAGAGATTGTGACATGGCTCAAGTGCAGTATCATTCAGCACAAAAAAGTTCAAATACACTATTTGTACAAGATTTAGCTGAAAAAACATATCGAGAAAACATCCTAGGATGATCTTTTGACAATATAAAAGGGCTGAACCTAGGGAAGTATTTCAAGAGGAAAACTGGGAGAGGTTAGGAAAAGATTAGGTTCCAGCATTCAGTGTAGAACAAGAACTTTTACACTGTGAAACAGTTTACTTTGAGTTTAATTTACTTTGAGCTCTGTCAAGATAACCTCTTTTAAGGAGTTTTAATTGTTAAGTTTTCCCACTACTTTACAGAAACATTCTCTGCTGGAAATGAAGTTGTTGCTTTAATTAGCTAAAGTAATTTGATTCCAGACATGTATCATCTTGCACATCTTCCGCGCTCATATTTGCTTGTTTTGCTTCTCCTCGTGATGATTTATGAAACTATTACACAAAAGAAAGAGTTAACTGAACCATATACAGAGTATACAAAGCATAAAATAAACGAACTAGAGAAAAGATGTTCCTCTAAATTCAAGTCAAAATTAGGAATAATGTTGCATCAATCTGTAGCTGTTAAGATTTCAGACAGAAATATGTCAGCAAGATTTTAATCGATGATGATTAAATTAAAATCTGTGCAAATTGATAAAGAAAATAACCTTTATAGTTGTAAATGGTTTCAGATTATTAAGAATGGTCATACCTAATGTTATGTATCTTACTAACTCAGGATCTTAGATACAAATTTACAAGTGACTGCTTGCTCTGCAATAGGAGGAAACGGCACCCGCATTCTCCTCCTTTTCCTTAGCTTTAAAGCTGAGCTGACGTCATATGGTCTGGAATATCCCTTTGGTCAGTTTGGGTCAGCTGTCCTGGTTGTGTGCCCTCCCAAGATCTTGCCCACCCCATTCCTCTGCAGGGGTAATGTTGGGAAGAGCCTTGGTGCCGTATGAGCACTGCTCAGCAGCAGTCACAACACCCTTGTAGCTCCCAGCACAAAACCCTGCACCAGGAGGGCTGCTATGGGGAAAACCAGCTCAGCCAGACCCACTACACTTACAACATGTGCTCGTCCTTCCATTTAAATAAGATTAGTGGCAGGTGATTCATAGGATAATAGAATGGCTTGGATTGGAAGTGTCCTCAAAGATCGCCTCATTCCAACAACCCCCTGCCATGGCAGGGACACCTCCCACTAGACCAGGTTGATCAAAGCCCCATCCAGCCTGGTCTTGAACACCTCCAGGGATGGAGCATCCACAACCCCCCTGAGAAACCAGTTCCAGTGTTTCATCACCCTCAGGGTAAAGAATTTCCTTTTAATTTCCAATCTAAATCTACCCTCTTCCACTTTGAACCCATCACCCCTTGTCCTATCGCTACAGGCCTTTGTGAAAACTCCTTCCCCAGCTTCCTCACAGGCCCCCTTCAGATACTGGAAGGCTGCAATAAGGTCTCCCCTGAGCCTTCTCTTCTCCAAGCTGTCTTCGTAGGAGAGGTATCCAGTCCTCTAATCATCCTTGTGGCCCTCCTCTGGACCTTCTCCAACAGGTCCGTGTCCTTCTTGTGCTGGGGGCTGCAGAGCTGTACCCAATAAATTCATCCCACTACACTGACAATTCTTACTGCGGTAAGGATATAATCGTGGGTAACATTATACTAGAATTAATTTGGTTTGTACTGTGAGTTTACTCTGTGTGTGTGTATTCAGAGCTCTCTCTTTCAAATAAATATTTGGGTACATTTAATCGTGCAGGTCTTCAGAGACAATACTAAATATTTATTTGTCACAGAAAGACCCAGAGAATAGACAACCCTAGTCTGAATCACAGATCATTGACAGAAGAAATTGTACACGAACATTCCTGCCATAATTTCTTAGTAAATATTTTCTTGGGTTTTGTTACATTTTCACACAACGGGTCACAACTACAATCTGTAAAATTATTAGAAAATTCTTAAGTGGGAGTAAAAATTCATCGCTCTTCCAAAAGTTTCCTAGAAATTGAGAGGAACATCCAAAGCAATAAGAATCCCCAATAATTTTAAAATCAGGGCACTATGCAGGCTTTAAGAGAACCAGATTAAAATTCCTACACAATCTGATAAAGATCAGGGATTTCACCCCAAGCTCCCTGAACTATGAAGACTGTATCTTTTGCTGATAAAATACCAGCAAGTATAAATCTGTGCCTATTCTTTTTCCTGAGTATAGGAAATATTTGGCTTTAATTTTCTCCCTAACATTCTAATGATGTTTAGCCAGGGATCTTATATTCTTTTCTATCCACGGTCTTAAAAACTAATCAGCCACTTATCCAAGTATTTCCTATAATCTGTTCCATTTAAAATTAGTTTCTGAAGTAAGTTAAAGAACTGTTACTTAAACAGTTTGGAACAAACTCAAATCATTGCAGCTGAAAGGGTTTAAGGAGCCATCGTGGAAGCTTATGCTCTGGGATATTCAAGAGGGTAGTTAATATCTGTAAGACCGATGGAACAGAAGTGTTAGCATCGACACAGCTGAGTAAGCTAATGTGTCATAATTTCTCAGAAGTCCGATTTTTTTATCCAGATGAAGGCAAAAAGTCTTCCTGTGTGGATACAGTGATAGACTCACAATTTTTCTACAATCTTCATTTGAGGTTGTAAGAGCCATGAAGACTAAATGACAGCAGTCCTTTTCAAGGTGGTAATGACTTATGTCCTGTCTGTAGCTCTTCCACTTGTTCTTAGCTGAAAGGACTGACAAACAGAAACTGTTCTTGCTACTTTATTCCGTTCTCCTTTTCCATTAAATGGCCCACAGAGGATGATGTGAACAGTTTTAGCTGCAGTAATATCTGTAAATGTTTGAAATTTTACTACATCTATTTCTATGATAAGTAAGCACCTCACCATCAGTCTTTATCAAATTATAGTGATTTAGAGAATTGTGTCGTCCCTATTTTTTCATGGAAAACTAAAATCCAGACAACAGTATAGCTAAGGGTTTATAGGACACCTTGGATAGCAGAGATTTACCAAGTCACAGATTTGCAGCCAAGGCAGAGTAACAACTTGTGAAATGAAGCCACTTTTTAAAATTAAACCTGATTTTATGATGATTTTTCCTTACCTGTGTTGGAGGATATGTAGCAATTGATCTGTGATAATTGGATTGTTGTAAAAAAAAAAAAAATCTGAAGGAGGGAATAGGGAAATAACCTATAAATAGTGAGCTCCATTTTGGCCTGTGTGACTAACAAGCCATTAATTCTAACGAGGTCAAGCTATGCTTAGTCCTGGGATATGTTCAGTCACTTGAATCAGTGCCTTTTTTGGTAATCAGAGATATAACAGACAGGTTACTAGTGTTTCATCTCAGTTCAACTTCACTCAGTCAAGGAAGACCCTGGCTGGACAGAAATGTGGGGAGTTCTCCTCCTACACACTGAAAGGGCAGAGATACTGAGACTGGGAAATATGAGGTGTTCTGTTGGTTCCGAATAAATCCCAGGGGTAAGATTTGCTAAAACAAACAGTAAAGTCCGACTTTTAACCCCTTTTTAAATCCCAGAAAAATATTTCAACACCTGATAGACGTATTTTGAAGCGGCTTGTTTCATACCAATCACAAATTCATTCCCAGATTGAAATCAGCTGAAAGGCACAGCTTGTGAAGTAGAGATTCTAGTAAAGTAATTAGCCTAAGGAAGACTGAATCGTGGTTGCCCAGAGAGGTGGTGGAAGCCCCATCCCTGGAAGTTTTTAAGGCCAGGCTGGATGGGGCTCTGAGCAACCTGATTTAGTGGGAGATGTCCCTGCCCATGGCAGGGGGTTTGGAACTAGATGATCTTTAAGGTCCCTTCCAACACTGACAATTTTATGATTCTATGGGGATCATCACTAGAAAGGTAAAAGATTGTTCAAAAGGAGGTATTTCCATGGTAAGACAGAGCATGGGAATGTTGAGAACAGCTTCCCATTCCTGTATAGTGCTCAGACCACATGAGCTGTGTGATTCGTTAGCTACTTGAAAATCGTATATTATGATCTTATTCTGCGCTGATCAATTTTATTTATTGTTATATTTCATGTTTGATAACTGGAAATAAAAAATGACTGACAGAAATTTTTATGGCCTTTACCAAAGCTCTGAAAGACAGTCATGTGTATAAGTCTGAGAGAGATTAATTCTAATGCACATAACTCAAGGCCTCAATATTTCTTAAAAGTTCAGGTTCTTTTTAGCACCTGATAGAAATGAACAAAAATCCTGATGAAAATGCTGATGGTAGTTGTTTTACCATTACTGACTCATAGTGACCAAGACATTAACTGGAAAAGTTAAAGAGCCTGGAGGTACAACAGCCATACCAAAGCAATTATAGTGTAACATGGGAAAATAAGGCATTGAAAATTCCCTTAATGTCTATGCAACTGTAATGGCCTGCTTGGTCTCAAGGATCATAAATAATAAGGATAAAAAATAACCCTTTGCAAGAATAGACTTTTCTTTCCTAATTTTCATAGGGACACTAAGAAATTGCTCAGTAATTTTGCTACATTTTTCTGACAATTGCTGCAGGCATGTCACTTGCTAGTCTAACAATAACCCAGAAGAACAGGACATGGTACAAAGCATTAGTAGATCAACGTTTCATTAGGAATATGAAACCATGGCATGACGCATAAACAATATTCAATACTTGTACAGAGTGCACCTACTAAAGGGAGTTAATATAACTTAAAAACATACGATCTGAAAGATAATGCTGTCCCTCAGATGTAAGTGCTGTAGTATTTGAAATGCAATAATTACTGAATCCTATTTTAAGTTACTTTTTTTTTTTAGAGCTAAAAAAGGCAAATGTTTAATAGCATATGACAATTCAACAATGCTTTTCAGGAACAAGAACTTACAGAAAAGCAAAAAAAACCCCAAGCTTTTAAAAATTCATTGAATCACAAAACCTGTCAGTGAGTATACACAGTCAATAGATGCCAGAAATTTAAAAGGAACACCTCAGGAGTATAAGGCTGCATCATAAAACCTAAATGAACTATTTTCAGTAGTGCTCACTACAAGGGAACTCAGGGAGGTACCCCTAATAAGACTGAAATTCTTGTAATTAAAGTTTCAATAGAAGAAAGATTGACATTACAATACTAACAAATTCCCAAGGCCAAACAGATATACGGAAGGAAGTAGGATGTATTATTTTTCCTTTGCTGGGCCTCAGGTCTGGGTTTGTGGGTAGAAAAGCTCCTATTTTTAAAAAAGGGCCTCCTAGGAATATCCATGGAACTGCAGACCAGTAATCTGACTTCTGTGTCAAGTGTTTTGATAAAAATACATAGACATGTACAATTAGTAGAATTGCCATATAGTCATAGAACACGAACACTGCTTTTAAAGAGGGAAGTCATACTTCAATCTGTATACAACTTTCCTGAAGAGTATGAAAGAATATGAATAGGAATGGTCAAGGTAACACTGTAGTTTCATTTCAGATAGCTCATGACAGGGTCACTTGTCAAAGGCTATCAAAGAAATGAAATTCTCAGAGGGGTTGAAGGATGGCCCTATTTTGAATTAACAACAGGTAAAAGATTCCCTCTGTTATAGGAGTATCTGGTTAAGTTGGAGAACAGGGACATGGTTAATGAATCCAGAGAATACTTTTTTGGGGCTTCACCATTCAGCACATTAACTATTTGGAAAGGAAATTAACACAGATGTAGAAAAGCTTGTTGATAATTAAAATTATTAATGATTGTTAGATTTAAAACTTACTATGAGGAGCTGAAAAGACGACATTGTGATAATAAAGTGCAAAGGTGATAAATAATGTAACCCAGTAACAATTACTACAATAACTAAACCTAAAACCATAATATCTTTATTAGATATTAGTAAAGAGATTAGGAGCCCATTGTGGATGAAAACCAGCTCAAGTGAAAAAAGGCAAGTAGAGCAGGATTGTCAGGAAAGCAATAAGGAACAAATGAAAGCAAAAACAAAGCTAAGCAAAAAAAAAACCTGTGATAGAAAGATCTACAGCCTCAATATTGCTGTATGGTTCTCATCATTCCATCTCAAAATGATAGAATGGTGTTTGAAATGGTGCAACATGGGCACCAGGAATGATCACAAGTTTATTAAGGATTCACTGTAAGGAAGGATATGTAGTTAGGATTTTTTAATCTGTAAAAGACACGGCTAAAAGGGGATATGACAGACACCTTATAAAATCATGAATGACTCAGCTGAGATGAATCAGAAACTGGTATTCACAACCACAAAAAAGTGCTGAAAAATAGTAAAAGGAGTCTCAAGGAGCGTAATTAAATTATGACATTTATTGACATAGTACAAACCAGTGGGAATATATTTTTTATGACAGATTAGACTACAGAGATTTCAGTCTAAGCTAGGGAAAACTTTAATTGACTACAATTTGGTTGATGCCTTGACTTTATTTTAGTACCCATGACACAAAAGCTAATTTCCTTTTTTTTCTGCCAAAAAATAATTTTCAAGCTTTTATGACAGAACTGGTTCAGAATTTGCCTTTTAATACAAGGGATAGTATTTCTCCACCAGTTTGCAAAGCAATATAAAAACACTGATTTAGTCATGTTTTTAAGAAAAAAAAAGATCACTACTGCTAGTACATTTTTCAAAAAAGAAATCTACCACTACTTATAAAGCCACAATATTTATGGAATTGCATTGTGTCGCGGTCGGGGCGACATAATGTTTAAATTAAAGGCATTTTACGTGTTCTAATTCTGCTATCTGATTCACATATCAGGCATGTTTAGGTTTTCTAACTAAACTTAAGCCCGGAAAGACATATTTAAATGCAGATGTGTTTAGATTTCTTTCTAGAACCAGGCTGCAGGAGCCTGTGAGACAACAAGAGGAAGAGTCCACAGTCCCACTGGAAATTCTTGAGTCCCATGAGGAACATTGGAAGGGCGAGCAATATATGTTTCACTACTTCAGTGCTATACATTATTTTTTGCTCTAATAGGTAGTGGGTTGTTTTTCTGTCTATCTCTGCCAGCTGGTATTCTGCAAATTTCATGCTCCTCTACATCCATGCTCCTCCTTACTCTCCTTTCTTTTTTCTTCCTTTTATAAGATATCTCTTGTCCTCTCTTGTTCCTATTTGCTTGCTCTAGAATTCTTTGGAGACTCTTGAGTGATTTTTATAGATTTCGACTAGACTTGTCTTGTTGCAACTAAGTCTACAAGTCACATTTTATTCAGTTTTCCTCATCTAAAAATCTGAACAATTCTTACTTGATTACGGCTTTTAGTTCCTGAGTATCATTTACCCCAGTAGTCTATCTTCTGTCTAACTGAACAAAGCTGTTAGTCATATTCTTCTCCTGCCATGATGTTTATGACATTTCCTCTGTCACGTCAAATATGAACCTCTCACCTTGCCTTATAAAACCTGTCTCCCTTCTCTGCTCATATCTCATTTTCCAAGCTCTTGTGATTCTCCAAAGCCGTCAGTCATTCCACAAGAAATTCCAGATAAGTCTATTGATTTCAATGTTTATATTTTTCACATTCCTGAATGTTTTTCTAGTTGTATGTTACAGTACTGTGTGTTGCCCTGATAAAATTAATTATCTCCCAAATTAAAAGAGTCACTGAAAATTAAATAACTGAATTTTATGTGTCTGCATTTCTGCTTTTGTGTCTGCATAGACAAATACTCATCCATTGTTTGAGTTTTCTTGCTGAGCTTAGAAGGTCCTCAGCTGAACACAGCATAGAATCATAGAATCATTCCGGTTGGAAAAATTCTCTAAGATAATTTAATTCAACTTTCTTTGAACATCACAGCATCATATGTTGATTTATTTGTCCTAATTGTCGCTGCACTAGTAAACGAAGCTTTGGTCTATGAAAACTCTCACCTTTCTAAAGCTGGTTATCACAGAATCATATAATGATTTAGGTTGGAAGGAACCTTATAAATCACCTAGTTCCAAACCCCCTGCCATGGACACAGACACCTTCCACTAGACCAGGTAGCTCAAAGCCCGTCCAACCCAGTCTTGAACACATAAAGAGATGGAGCATCACAGCTTCCCTGGGTAACCTGTTCCAGTGTCTCATCACCCTCAGAGTAAATAATTTCCTTCTAATTTCCAATCTAAATCTTCCCTCTTCCAGTTTGAACCCATAACCCTTCACCCTATCACTACAAGCCCTTGTAAAAAGTGCCTTCCCAGCTTTCTTGTAGGCCTCTTTTAGATACTGGAAGGCTGCAATGAGGTCTCCCCGGAGCCTTCTCTTCTCCAGGCTGAACAACCCCAACTGTCTCAGCATGTCTTCACAGCAGAGGTGTTCCACTGGTGATTGATTGCTTTAATCTTTCAAAATGAAAATATTAAGCTGTATTTGAGAAAATAAATTCTGTTTCTTAAACTCACTGTTGTGCTACTCGTAACCCTGAAGAGCATTTTAGAATACGTACTGTCCTGAGCAGACCATATCAGATCAAAGAAAGCTATCTCCATCAATTACTAGCTTTACTGCTGGGTAGCTTCATAAAGCAAGCCACAGGATTTTTCTGTGATAATCTTCATAAGCTGAAAATGGATGATATTTCATATTTCAAACATTTATTATTTTCCAGGTGTGATGGGGGAATATGAACCAAAAATTGAAGTCCATTTTCCTTACACAGTTACAGCTGCAAGGGGAAGTACTGTTAAGATGGAGTGTTTTGCACTTGGCAAGTAAGTACAGATTCGTTCATAATTAGACATCATTGTTTATTAAGATGTGACATGCCTAATTTGTGTTTTCATTATTTTGCTGGATTTCATTTTCACAGACAGTCCTTGCTGCACAGTCAAAGTAACCAGCTGACTAAGTAGCCAATTATGAATTCCCTGCCCAGCCATTTCTGTGGACAGTAATTCATTCAAGTTAAAAGACTCTGTCAAAATGAAAAGTAATGTTTGTTCTTGTAACATAAAAAGAGGAAAGGTTTTTTTTATCGAAAATTTTATCAGACTCACCCATTTATTCACTGTGGTACGATGCATCAGTAAAATAGAGTTTATTCCACTAAACTACCATTGTTGGAGACTGAACAAGTTTATTAGCTTCCTCCCTCTCCTCCCCCCCAAATGCATAATTTATATATTAAGCTCAAAGAACAACATTTTAAACATGTCCTAGCACACTTTGTAGCAGTGCCAATTCTCTAGTTTCTACCTGACCTAAGAGCACTACTAGTGAACAGTTGTTCAGTATTCATGTCGAGGGTTGTTTTATATTTTTACTGTTAAATGAGTTTAGGGAGATAAAGGTTTTAGAAATACCTCTTTGCCACTTCATATCAATTAAACAAGAAGTGAAATTGCTTCTATATGCTATTCAGATTACAGAATATGGGATAAAATTTATAAAATTTTTATTTTGTCATGGCAATTACCGTTATTACTGTTGCCAAGAATAAGGGTGGCAAGGGTATTAGGCAGTCAGAAAGAACTAAGAAGCAATTCTAGTGATTCACAGAAATTCTTTCTCCTGTACGTGTATGTGGCTAAAAACTGGTGTTCCGACAGTGACGTTTCACGAGAGACATATAAACAAATATAAAGGGTAGGGTATTTTTTCCAAAAATGCCCCTTAATATTGGGTATGGGGGTGGGGGTTGAAAGTAATATCACTGTATTGAATTGTTTTCAGTTCCTTTTTATAGTAGTGTTCCTTTTGGACATCTCCCTCCACCCCTCAAAGTCGTGCTGCTCCACATAATATATAGACTCATAGAATCATTCCGGTTGGAAAAGACTCTTGGGATCATCGAGTCCAACCATCAACCCTACTCTATAAGTTCTCCCCTAAACCATATCCCCTAACACCACATCTAAACCACCCTGAAACACAGCCAGGGATGGTGACTCAACCACCTCCCTGGGCAGCCTATGCCAGTAGATGACTACTCTTTCTGTGAAAATTTTTTTCCTAGTTTCCAGTCTACCCCTACCCTGGTTCAGCTTGAAGCCATTCCCTCTTGTTCTATCACTAATGACCTGTGAGAAGAGACCAGCACCATCCTCTCTATAATGTAGTTGTAGAGAGTGATGAGGTCACTTCTTCCTCAAACTGAATAGTCCCAGCTCCTTCAATTGTTCTTCATAAGATTTATTCTCCAGGCCCTTCACCAGCTTCATTGCCCTCCTCTGCGCTCGCTCCAGCATCTCGAGATCTCTCTTGTATTAAGGTGCCTAAAACTGGACACAATACTCAAGGTGAGGTCTCACCAGTGCTGTGTCCAGGGGCACAATCACGTCCCTACTTCTGCTGGTCACACCATTTCTAATATAAGCCAGGAACCATTGGCTTTCTTGGCCACCTGGGCACACTGCTGGTTCATGTACAGCTGCTTGTCCATCAGAACCCCCCAGGTCATTTTCTGCCAGGCAGCTTTCCAGCCACACTTCCCCAAGCCTGGAGCGTTGCATGGGGTTGTTGTAGCCCAAGTGCAGGACCTGGCACTTGGCCTTGTTGAAGCTCATGCCATTAACGTTGGCCCATCAATCCAATCTATCCAAGTCTCTCTGTAGATCCTCCCTATTCTCATGCAGATCAACACTCCTGCTTAGGTTGGTGTCATCTGCAAACTTACTGTCCTTTTCAAGATCCTCCTTGGTTTCCTAGTTCACAGTTTGTCAAGGAACCTACAGGTTTATTATCGCCTGACTTTGATTAAGAAAGAGTAGAAAGATTTGGTTTTGAAACTCCAGTAGAGGAACTTCACAAAAAAGTTGTGTTTGAGGAGTACTTTATCTTCCATATCAATTCTTCTTACTTATTTATCTAAGTAGAAACAAAAAAAAAAGAGGAAGGGGGGTTTTCAGACAATGGTCTCTTTTCCTGAGGATCACCACTCCAGTTTCCTTGGCAGGTCTGGTTTTCAGAGCAACCTTGTCGGTTTCCTACAAGGTTTAAAGCCTTTCTCCACTATCTGAGAGGACTTTTTAAAAATGTCTTTATAGTCATTTTGACCTCCCTGTGTGACTGGAATTTTTGTTCAGATTTTCCTCTTAACAGTTCCTATTTATGAGATGGATATGTCTTAAATTGGCTTCTCTTCTTGTCTGTTTTTTCCTATGTGACCAATTTCCAGATCCTCTCAGTGAGCAGGTCGACAGAAAGCAGTCATATATAATTACAAATAGTTTGCCTCCAAACTATTTTAATTGTATGTATTTAGGCTCAGTGAAGTTGAAGAACAGACAAGACATAACCAAACTAGGTTCAACAAAATCTAGGTGACCACAGCCCACATACTGGGAGCCATTAGAAAGTGACAGAAACTTTTGCAAACTCATTCCGAACATAAATGTAAACAATACTTTAGAAAGCAAATGTGAGGGGAGAGCTTCTGTAGGGTAAAACACAAGTCTTATGTTTTATATAGTAAAGATAAGGAAAGAAGTACATAAGAGTGGACAGAAAAGCAATAAATGGAGAGATTCCTTGAAATGCCGAAATATATGAGGAAAAGGACTGTTCTGTAGAGGCTGGTGGCTCCAGGCTCTATCCTGTCAGCAACACTAACCAATTTTCTGCCAGGTCAATAGTTGGCAATGAGGCGCTTTTAGACTTTTGGCTATGGCTGGAGCAGTAACCAATGTGTTAGTTCTTGTTTTCTTCATTTTTCTGGAATTAAATTCCAGTTGCTGACAGATTACAAGTCAGCTGTCACTTTCCAGTGACAAGAAGGCATGCCACATGTTGTCCTTTGCAACCATCGCTGACAGGCAAGAAAAACAGCTACTGATATTTTCCATCATCAACATCCTGAGATTTAGTAAAGTCTCTCAAAGAGTCGGTCACTATTCAAATAGCCACATAAGGAAGGGGAAGGTTGACAGGGAAGTTTTCAATTAGCTTATTTCCACATTCATATTTGGTGTTAACCTTTAATAAACAAAAAAAAACAAAAGCAGCTGAACAGTCAAGGAATTTAAGGTTATCTAATAAGTTGACCCCATTTGCTGCTATTGTAATAGGCAGCTATTTTTACCATGCACATTCCTTATCTTCTTCTCACAGCCATTAATGCACAATCAAATCACCTGAGTTGAAATTACTTTCAACCTGATATGGTAATAATTACATGAATGACATTTCAGTCGTCGTTTGAAACCTGGAGGCTGAGGTTGGAGGGAGAAATACATCAGATTTCCTATGCATTTCTGTCATTTTCATTTCTTGTTTCCATCTCCTACTATAGCTTGTAAGGATCTTTTCTTGTTACATTGCCACGGGTTCCCAGTACCAAACTGAATCAGCAACCAATTTGTTCCTTCTTTATTTAGCATTTCAATATTTGGTGTTTTGAATTCTTACTGTAAATAACACAGAAGTTATTAGAGTCTTGAAACTAATGTGCTGCTGTTTTTCTTATGCTTTGATTTAGCTGTCTGAAACACGCTTCTCTCTCCGGTGTAATTGTGAGAATGACAGACATTCCAGAGAGATTTCTTGAAGTAGGCATTTGGCGATATTCCAGAAAGAGCCCAGTGTTTAGTTACAGATTAATGATTTATTAATAGTGTTTATTTAGAACTGCCAGTCACTATGGCTGTAGGAATTAAATAAATTTCATCTGTGCAGCTTTGGTCTCCAAAATAAAATCAAATATCTTAACTGCTTGACAGACAGAAATTCTCTGGGAAGGATTTTATTCTGACCAAACCAATACGAAGCTAGTCCAGTTAAAAGTTAAAATATTGTTACTGATGCCACTTATAAACAGACTTTGTTGTTGCTAAAGAATTCAAAGTAAGGCAGGAGTGAAATACCTCAAACTGATGTTATTTGTATTAGATAATGCTGCTTGTAATGAGCATCAGTCATTGGCTAAGAAATCACTGCATATATCCATGATTTAGTGCTGAGGTATAACAGAAGACACAACAGACAGAGTCACATAGATTTTACTGCACTATGTATCAGAGTGCGCATTTTGCAATTAGTGACGTTTTGTGATTTGTGCAGGATATTAATGCTGGCCCACTTTTGTCGAAACGTCACTTTTATAGCCCTATGCACTGTGCATCTGTGCAACAACTTGTGTTTCAATTACAGCTGTTTCATGTACATTTGTATTCATGACGTACAGAAATGTTTCCTGTCACAAATTTAATTATGGCATTTTCATTAGGAGCATTTAAATTTTCATTTGTTTCCTAACAAGTCTGAGGATCATATATATTTTTTTTTTAAAGAATACTTAAAAAAAGCCATTGGCAGTAACAAAGTATTAGCATCTTCTATTTTTTGAACGTTTCATAAGAACAAAACTACATATTTTACATATTTGCTAAATTCTGATTAAGATTTACATAAAGCATGGTTAAAACAATAATTAAAAAATGAAAAAAAATCTCCTTTGAAATCTACTGAAAGGAAAAAATTCAAAACATCTACATCAAAAGAAATAATCTGACCAGCAGTATGGTAATATTTACTTTTGAGTAACACAATTGTCACTGTTTGTGTTTTCTGCTACTTAAAAAGAAAAACTAATTTTTTGGTAAGACAACTAAGTGATCTCATTGGTAATGAGGTTGTTATTTGTAGTCCAGATAATCCTGGTTTTCTAACAATTCCATCATTTCAATGTCAGAACTTAAGTTTATAATGTGAATCAGGAAGACACATCATGACCTTGTTCTTTGGAAGTCTGTTGAAGAAGCCATCGTTTTCCCAGATGAGACTTTTTCACAGATCACAGAATTCCTGGCATTCCTGCCACAGAAATGCCATTTCTCAAGCACTGCCATCTGTAACAGCAGGTTGCCATTTTCATTTTTTCTCAAATATTACTGACTTTTCTTCTAAGAACATCCGCAGGCAACTGGTTAGTTCTTTCATTTCTTTTTACACGTACTTTTTTAAAAGGAAGAATTCTGATGTTTTCATTTAGGTCCCCATTAAAAAGATATTAAACTGATGGTGCTGATAGGTAAAAAGACTTTTTCTGTCCCCATCATGTAACGTGTTCATTAATGAAGTACTTCCAGGGATGGCCACCTGAGTGTTCTTTAACACCTCCTGACTTTTAACATGGGACTTAAAAGCAGGTGTAGATGGAAATACATAGTTATTTAAAAAAAAACTCTAGATAAACATTTTTTTAGAGTTTAAACAATGATATAAGACTGGTTTGTCCAAGGTTACATGAGAAGCTGTAAGTTACAGCTCTCTTCAATGAGTCCAGACTCTAACTGTCAGAGGAAGGCAAGAAAAAGGAAGTGTCAGAATTTTATCACCTTTTTTTTTTTTTTTCTGGCATATAATTCTAGCTTGACTTCTTGTTTTAAGTAATTCTTCTATGCCCACACTTTCACACAGATTTTTAAATGTCAGATTGTGTGTAACGCACACGCTGTATCTGACCCTTACACTTCAGCCTTTTCCTCACTACATTTTCAGTCGTGCATCGCACCATACAGCAGGTTCTATTTTATTAACCATATAAACTTCATCCTTCATTGGTTTTCTGGCTCCAGAAAAAAAAAAAAAATACAGTTTGTGTTATGATAATGCCAGCAGCTGATTTTGAGCAAGTAATCATATTTTATTTCTCATTAGAACAAACTAGAGGATGTGGGTTGTTGCTGTACTTGCAGATTACCAAAGCTTTCAATCTTTTTTTTAAAAATAGGATCCCTGAGCTATGTAGACTGCCAAAACTATTGTTTTGCTAAAAAAAAAAAAAAAAGGTTTTATGCATTCTTCTTTTCACTGTGGTTACTTTTTAACTGTGTGGGTAACACGCAGGAGTTTTAATCAAGAGAATGAATACAGAACATTACTGATGGACAATTTTTCTTACAACCCATATGCTTGCCTCTCAGTATTATTGAGAGACTGTTTTATGTTTGTGCTATTGTACAACAGTAAAATCTACACATTACGTCAATATTCTTTCTAACGCTAGCTTATTTCACTTTACTAATGTCGAGACTGTTTTCATTGTGAAATATTCTTAGTTAAAGATAAGAATAAAATTGAGATATTGACTTGCTTTTATGACTGAGTTATGATGAGGTCATTCTGATAGAAGCATTGTTCATGCTGTTATATTTAATGTTGTTTAGATAATTCTATTGTAAACTTTGTTTTGAAGAGATTTATAGCTCAGTCATAAACATTCATCCCACGTGTAATACAACTTGCAAGAACTCAGCTGATAGTCCATTTTCAAATCTTGCTTTCTAAATGAAGTAAAATAAAATAAAAATAAGGTAAAGTGATATGTGTTTAAGTCACACGAGTGAAAGGTATTTAGTGACTCGTAATCTAGAAAATGTTCTAAAGTGTTTTCTTGAAACAATGAACTCTGAATCAATTCTGAGTAATAAACATCTCAAAGTTTTAAACCCATGGAATATAGGATTTTATTTTATCTCCTTGACCTGATTTTCTTTTAATGGACTTTTAAAATAGTTCTTCAAGCTTTTATTAAAAATGCTACTATTTATTTTATGGCACTATCAATATTTCATTGCATACTATGTACACATAGAGAGAGCTTACCAAAGATTTTTCAATATGCATAAATAAAAGCAAGAAGTGTTTGGATAAGTGCATACAATGTGTAAGCAAAGATCAAGATGGGGATATAAAAAAACCTTTATGATTCTCTGAAGGACATTTGACTGAAACTGTCGAGAATTACATGAGGTAGCTGAAGAAGGTTTTTTTGCTGGTGTCTCTCATTAAGAGAATGGCGTAGGGCAACGGTTACAATGAAGGTTTCTAGATACTGTAAATCTTTTTGTGGGTGCAAAAAGATAGACTTTGCAAGTTTACATGTTAAAAGGACTTTTCTGTGAGGTCTAGTCAGTGTTTGGTGACCAGCATAATGAGGAAGAGAATAATTTCAGAAAAGGAGGAAGGTTAAAGGCATCCAAGAAGTGCTACTTTGGTCAAAGCTTTTATAGTACCTGGTTCTTTTTTTTTCTTCCTCTAAACTCCAGCTATATGTGATTTTTGTGAGGAACATAACATTCACAAATAGTAGATTGCACACTTCTCTTACTAACGCATGCAGTTATCCATCTGGCTTCTCAACATAAGTGAATAGAAGTATCCAGCATTGCACCATGTTGTTTCTTAACAGTAAAGGACAAAAATTGAGCCTCTCTGATCTTCAAAATTGTTAAATATGGCTTTTCCTTTCAGTCAACCAGTTAAAACAATGCCCCAGGACTTCCATACCTTCCTCATTGACTATTATGCTTTTGTTGGCTGATCTTGGCAAATACAATATTACAAAATTTATATCACAGTGTTCCAGAACTGGTATTCATGTGTTGCCCGTAGCTAGCAAGATTCTTCCTGGCTTCAGATCTGTCTGGATGTATCTCCTGCCAAGAATACCTTCCCATAATCTGACCCCTTCCCACTAACCCAGTGTCAAAAGATATTAGGTTGGATATTAGGAGGAAATTCTTCACTGAGAGGGTGGTTAGGCACTGGAACAGGCTGCCCAGGAGGTGGTGGAGTCACCATCCCTGGAGGCGTTTAAAGAACGAATAGATGCGGTGCTTGAGGATATGGTGTACTGGTTAGAGAGATGCCAGGAGAAAGGTTGGACTTGATGACCCTGGAGGTCCTTTCCAACCATAATGATTCTGTGTTTCTGTGAAAAAAGAGGATTTCCATTACGAGATCATTTTTATTTTCCTCACATAAATCTCCTTAAAACCAATCAGTGAATCCATTTATCACTATTATGCGCTATGTTACATTTCAGGGGCATCGAGATGAGTGAATGGCCAAGGTGGCAAGCAGCAGCTGAATATTAGTGGGTATTAACGTGTGAATATAACATGAGTATAAAATTATACTAATATCTGTGACGCAAAACAGGCTTCTCTGTTTTTAGGGCCAAATATGACAGTTCTGTTGTCCATTTCCTAGGGATATGTCAGCAGATCTTTACAGTGTGGTGGCAGTCAAGAGACACATAGAATCATAGAATATTTTATGAAAGATTTGCCTCATGAGTGCAAGGCAGGATTTGCAGAACAAAAAAGGAAACCCTATTTTTTAAATTCAGTCCATTTTAAGACAACTACTCTAGCTGAAGAGATTTCCCCTCCATACATGACGTACTGTGATTGATATTTGCTTGAATTCAGTGATTGGAACAAGCATAACTTTCTCCCTGAGTATAACCTGCCTTTTCCTTGGGAAAATGTACAAAACTCCCCAGGAAGTGGGTGCCTTTTTGATAAGGATACACGAGGCTCATAGAATGGCCATTCAGCCCCAGTAGCTGCTCCTTTTTAGTACTATCTTTTACAAATGATTCAGCCTCCTTGTACTTTTCCATGAACACAAAATGGTTCCTGCCTATTCCCACAGTAATGGTGGCACACAGAAACACCTTTGATATCACAGATACTCAAATTATTTACTGACAACATCCAGAGAACAATAACAGCCATCATTTCCACTGAAATTCTGTGACAGTAACACAAACATTGTTATCCCCTACATGGAAACTTCTGGTGAAAACAAAATATGAAAGAACATGATGAATCCCTGCATTCTTAAATGAAGGCTGGAGGTTTGAGGATTAAATTTACATCTAACAAGATTTAATTTACAATTTTCAGTCAAAGAGGATGCTAATTTTGACTTGTCTTTTAAATGTACTATGGTACTCACAGTTTAAAGAAATGCCAAGATCTCTGGCTTGTGTTAAATGGAGGAAATAATTCTAGAAGCTATACATCCAATTCCTTGTGGGAACTAGGGAGTGTTTTGCCTACATACAGGAGTATTACTAGGGGAACAAGGATTGCTAGCATCTTAACATCATCATGTATTAAGCACATTCACAGTGTAGAAGTCCACAGGTAGTAATTTGCCTTCAGTCTCAAAACCACAGAATCATACAATCATTCAGGTTGGAAAAGAGCTCTAGGATCATCTAGTCCAGGGGTCCTCAAACTTTTTAAACAGGGGGCCAGTTCACTGTCCCTCAGACATCGTCAGGGGCCGGTGTACTGTCCCTCAGACACTGTTGCG
>JAVSBS010023192.1:0-25000 GCA_033124195.1 Coracias cyanogaster
CAACACCCTTCTAGCTCCCAGCACAAAAACACTGCAGCTGTGGGGAAAACCAGCTCAGCCAGACCCACTACAATATATCATTTAGATAATACGCGCCATGAACGGGCAGCAGATGAATGCTCACTGGGTAACCTAAGACTCAGGAAACTATATGTCTGTTACACCTAGAGAGAGCTTTAACTTTGCATGGCAAATCGGATACTTACTTGGCCCCTTAGATGTCTCAGGTATAAGGATGCAAAATCGACACATTTAGTTTGAATACTATATGAGTCAATAGGCTCATGAGTTGCATGTGTCAAAAAATCATGAAAACCTTGAACCAGTAAGAAATGAGGTTTTATCATGGTGGAAAAAATAACGGAGGAACATATTATGAGAAGTTGGTAGACATGGAAACTTATTCCTTATCTTCTTTTTAAAAATCAGCCAGAGCTATAAGTGTATTTTATACAGGGAGATATTTTCAAGGTTGATTTTGCATAATTTATTCAGAGGGATGGACTTCTTTTTATTTCAAAGTCATTGAAGGCAGAAAACTTGGCTCTGAAGAGTTATGAGCGAAGATTTAAAGGACTGTTGGCCCCATTTTACTCTCATTGAAACCAATAGAAAACTTTCCATTGATTTTGGGGATGGATCAAGCTCTTTATCTTTTGTATGTGTGACCTCTCCCATAATGCTAACCCATTAGTTTGAATATCTGCAATGGAAACAAATGAAGAGGAATCTCCAGTGTTGACTTTTCAGTTGGGAAGCAATAATTTTTTTGTATCACACCTGTTTGTCCATAAATGCAATGATGCACATTACTGAACCTTAACTGATATCCGAAAATGACTTCAGTTGACTTTGGAACAGTTGCTTGAGACACTTCATTAAGGGTTGCTAAAGCATTAGACTGCATTTCTACAACATCTTCTGGTCATTTTTACTCAAAGAAGACCTCTACTAAAGCCAGTAAGAGTGGTTTTATTTGGAGTAAAGGAAGTTTAGTGGGAGTTTTAAACCTGACCTAGGGATAAATAATAATAATGGTAGACTTCCGGATTGAAGGAAGCCAGAGAAGCCCAAGAAGGCTGGACAAAGGCTTGATTGCTCTAGTTCAACTTTTGTCTCTGAGTTGTAACCTAGACTTTGGATGTCAGCCATGGGAATTTGCTTATGTAAACCACTCATGAATATGAGTGAGGGCTTCCACCTACCATCTCCATTTTTCCCCACTGGGATAACTTTGATCCTATTTAAGTAGAGTCTTTTACATTGTTGTATATGATGCTGTAAGGCACTCTGGTACCTAAACTACTAAAATTGTACAAGTCCTTGAAAATGAATGTTACATGATGTGTAGGGGTTGTTTTATCACTTACTGTACACTTCAGAGATAATAAATCTAATTGATTGTCCCTTCTGTTATCTTAACACCAGAGTCCAGAGCAAACTGTACAGCAATATTTAAATGACCACAGCACAAAGTCAACATGATGCCATGGAAAAGAATAGAGCAATATTCTTAATTCTGAAAACCTGTATTGGTAATCAATTGAAATGTGGGAACAATTGAAGAGCTGTCCAATTTTCAATTGCAGTATAAGTTGGGAAACAATTTGAAAATAATGGCTCATACAAAGAGTTTTTGAGACAGTCAATATGGTCTTCATGTGAAGGACAAATAAGAATTTGGCAGTCTACCCATTGTTTGGTCTTTTTGCATTAGACATTATCTGCAGTACTCACCGCAGTGGCCCAGCTGAGATCAGAGTTTGCAATCTTTTGGTGTGACTCCAATGAAAATGTGCTTAGTGGGATATTCATTCTGGAGACATATTCAATGAATGTGTAGCCACCTTACTTTGAGGATTGCTACCAATACACATTCACCAAAAACTTGCTTTAGTGAACAGACTCACATTTGAAAAGCTTATTACCAGTGGTATGTTTTTCTTATTTTACTGTGTTGCACACTGTTAAAAATATGGGTTTTCAAAGAGTGTAGTTCACTAATGTCAAAATAAATTTTCTTGCATGACAACCTCTTTGATTCAGAAACAATATTTATGCAGCTTTCCTTTGACAGAAAAGAGCATTTCAAAAGTTTGACTCTTAACCTGAAGTAAAACACAAATCTGCCTTCTGTCTTCTGATTGGCTTTAAAAAATTACCAAGATTTAGACAAGCAGTATTCTAGGCTGGATTAATTTCCATGGGAACCTCTGGCTGGAAGGTAAATGTTCTTCACATGACATCCTACAGATGGTTGTTTCTGTTGTCACTGAGAACTCATTTGATACCTTCAGCTTCTTATCCTTCTCTGAGATAGTCAACATCCAACTGTGTCTTGATAGAGAGACTCAAAAGGAGAGGACCTGCATAGCAAGGTAGAGCAGAACTGAAAATTTAGTAAAGGACTATTACACTCATTAATACCTCTTAGTGTTTTATTGAGGTTGTCCTATGAAAAGAACATTTTAAATAATGAGGATGAGGATCCAAGTTTTGGCAGCCAGCATCCTGGTAGTCAGACATTTCTCCAATTTTAACTACATGGTAGTGTAGGAAAACTCCAGGAATATTGCCCTGTGTTGTTTGCACTTAGAAGAAGAATTTAAAATAGAATAACTTAAAATAAAAGTCTACTGAATTGCAAAGAAGGCAAACAATCATGTTCTGAATGTCAGAAAAAAAAAAGGAATTATTTTTATTTGGAAAAATATTGCTGTAATCAAGACATTTGAAATCTTTTTTAATGGAAGTGTTGTGTGGATGTATAAATACAAATTTCTACATCATGCCTACATCTAGAAAGTGTGTTTGTTTTTACAGCAGTAGAAAACATAAGACTAGCTAGGTGTTCTTCATATGCCCTACTCTAAGTGTATATCTGTGAATTTTTTTCATTTATGATTGTACTATTTTAAAAATTTCAGTTTAAAAAGTAAATTCTACCCTCGTGGTATTTACATTTGCACTATGGCATTAGCTGAATATTTTTCTTCCTGTTCAATGCAAAGTTGTTCTGCAGTGTTGCTTGAATCTGAAAAAAGTGGGTTTCATTTGTGTAATACAGAAATAAGGGAAGGAGAATTAAGTTTTAAATTATTTTATGATACATCTGTACATCAAAGATTGTTGCTGCTCTTTAACAAGGAAAGGTCTTGGCTGATGCAAATAAAAATACATTTTTAGGTATTCAGAAACGCAAAGGAAAAATGTAGGTCTTCTTGCATGGATGCCTATCAACATGTTCATGGGTCCTCCATGGATTTAATTCTGCTGGGATCTTCTCCAGGCTTTCAACTGGCAATGGCAATGACAAACAGATAAAACCAGACAGTCGGGTAGAAATCTTGACAGTAGAATAGCTGGACCAAACAAAGCCTTTGCTCTTTCAATGTGGGAGCACCATACTCAAATTCAGTGAAAAAAAAAAAAAAATGTATATCTCTGTAAACTCATTTCTATAAAACACTAAAATATGTGGTCTATAATTAGTGGCATAGACTCTGAAAGGTGGTTTGCACAACTGAATTCAGGATACATTTAAAACCCTTGATAGATTGACTTTTATTTACCCACCTATTATGGATAGTCTTCAAACTATATTTATTCTGCCTACCTCACCTTTGGATTCAACAACATGTTCGCATTCTAAAGGTTTTTTACTTGCTCTGTTTCTGAAAGAGAAAAAAATATTTTATATTGGGTTAACTTTAAAACCATATTAATTTTCCATGGAAGGCCTATATGGACTTTCTTAGCTGATCGATTATGACATAATTAGTTGGCAATCTGATATCAAGATAGGATAGGCAAGTATTACAATAAATAGCAAATTGTAGAAAAGTTAACCAAATGGGATTTGTACTTCTGAAATCTTTACAATTATGAGAATAAGCCTCTAAAAGAAGAAAAAACAAAATGATCATGCTATAATGTTAATCTTTTAAGCCAGATCAATTTAATTCATTCCACATGCAGGGGAAGTATTAACAATTTAATTGCTGTCTAGCTAAAAAGAATGTCCTGCACAAAGTACAAAAACAGCAGCAGATGGATACATACAGCATGTCTTTTGTTGTATGAGAAGAGGAGAAATCTATAGGATCATAAGCCAAGGGATGTGTAAAATAAAACGAGTCAGTATTTCAGATTCTTCGCACAGATACTTAGATCATGTCTAAATGAGCAAAAGTATGTCCAAGAACCTTTTAAGGTATTTTTAGCTGTAATTATTTTAAGTTCATGCTAGCCCAAAGCAGTGCAATGAGATCAGATCAATACTAACACTGAGAGGGAGCGAGGGGAGGGATGCTGGGGGTAATCCAGCACCAGGGCATGGTGCTGTCCTGGGAGGAACACCTTCCTCACCATCCCTGCAGCTGGCGCCAGGTGGGAGAGGGCTGCCTTTTGTGAGCCAGCCCTAGCTTTTATTTTTTTAAGGACAAAATCCACTGCTCGATTGCTGCCCTCTCATGTCCTATGCAGCAGTTTGTTTCTCTCTCCCCTCTTGTCCTTTTTTTATTTGCCTGTACCAATTTCTAAGGGGAGCCGGAGGGAGTGAGACGGAAGAACATGTTAGTCCACAGCTGCCTATCAGTGGAGGACGGTGGGTTTGATTAAAGGGGAGCTCCCTCCTGGATTTCACACATCACATCAATCACATTGATCAGCCCCCAGAAAGGCAACATATTGTCTGGGAATAAGCCAAGGAGGGATATCAATTTCACAATAGCACTTATGTCTTTCAGCCAAGAACTGGTTTATTTTTGGCTGCTGAAGGCTGAGACTCACTTTGGAGCTCCATTTGTGTCCAAAGATTTTCTCTGCTCACTTTCTATTTCTCTAGCAAGTTATTACTAACTTTTGCCTGAAATTTGTAGTCCTATGTGTGATTCCTACATAGAAAAATCAGCTTCTACTTGCTGCCTGTATCTGATGATGGGACTTCCCAACTGCACATCTATGCTATTTCTTTCTTCCACTGCTACTCAAAAATGTAGAATCTTCAGGAGTGCTCCTATTTTTAATGCCTTTCCCTATAATCTTCAAGAAAGAGTTCAAGTCCTTAGGAAAAATCAAATTAAAAAAAAATCTCTGTACATTCTTTCATCTACAGGACATGGTAAAATATGCCCATTGTTTTGATGTATCATTTATTAATACCATTTGCAGAAGAACTCTATGAAAGGTATCCTATTTTACAGCAATGGTATCTACACTTCCTGGTCCCAAATATTCCAGTTTTGTGGTTATGTTGCTTTGTCAGATCGAGTTTTGATTTATTATCTCTGCCTGTCACTTTAAAGAAATAATTCTTACATATTGTTTTATATCACACTCCCAAGGAGGTTTCATCTAGTTTGTTGACACAATGAATCCTACACCCCATGATTAATTACTTATATTATATCCACCTACATTTACCCTGGCTACTTTCTCAATAATTGCTGCTTTGTAAATGTATTTGAGAGTGCCTCTGCGTGTGTGTGAGAGAGAACTGAGGCTCAGTTAAGCTGCAAACTGCTGTACTGAGTGAGTGTAGGAATTAAAAAAATGACCCCTTCATCATTAAAAATAAAGACTTGAAATAGAAAGAAAATTGGTAGCACGGCATTCCTCTCACATAAGATCCTGATGACTTCACTGGATTACTACAATAACATGTGTCTCATAAAATATCTTCACAGGCTAGTCATCATGTAGTACTCAAGTTGTTATTCTTCCCTCACTATCACTACTTACTGAATTATTGAGCTAATGACAGGGTGACCACAACAATCTTTTAAAAGGAAGGTACCGCCTGACTGCCTGAGTGGTAGAAAACAATATTTTAAAAAGAGCTATTTTCATGTTTTCAGTGATGCAAACCCTGCCAGCTCCACAGCACTCCACAGATTTCCCCCTCCTTTCATGTTTGTTAAAGAGTCAGAGGGAAATTTTCTCTGTTGTTTAATAGAGCCATTTAGCTTATTTTATTTTTCAGTAAGGGAGTGCAAGAGAGACTATGTAGTTACCTAAGACCTATTCTGGAAGTTCACAAAATATCCTGTTATGTATCCTACAGCTACTTCTACATAATCCAATCTCAATGTACTGTTTTCATAGTATCTCTAAAGAGAAGGTACAGGAAATCAGGATACATGTAAGTTTTAATTAGGTTTTGTAGCAAAAGAACTCATCCTATGTTCTTAAAGCTTTCCATAGTAAAGACAAAAAGTTTACTTTAAGTGCTGTGAAAAAAAATATTATCGCAACACTATTTTTTCTTTAATCAGGAGGACGTAACCCAGTTACCAATTGTTTGAGCAAAGAGTCAGCTATGAAAAGATGTTATTACCTTGTATTCTTGAAATTGGTATAGCTGTATATACTTTTTCTCTGTCAGTACCACCATACTACAGACACAATGAGAGGCAGCACTTGTGGAAATCTTATTTTTTAAAAGTTAAAATTACTCTTAAAGTATCAAAGACACTGACCAACTTCTCAGTCTTGTGATCCTTAATTACATGTAGGTATTTTAGGAATATTTGTCTTTCTGTGTTCACCTCTAAGCTTATTAAAATAACACATAATCTTGATGCTTACAGTATCAAATTATTTAATGATTATGGAGCTTTGGGACCAGACCTTTTCAATGTTAGAATTTTAAGAATATAATTTCTATTAAAAGTGACACAATTGCATACACATAACATAGCGTTGCACTATTATTAATTCTGCTAAGCAACCTGGAAGATTGCATTTTCATCAGCTTTGAAAGCAAAATCTTATTGTTAAATTTCCAGCTTTTAAAATTTATTTTTTCTTTCCCAGCATCCCAAATCACTGCTATTTGTGTGACTGATATTATCTTTTGACAATTCCTATGTACATTGCAGGATATGTATTTATTTTAACGTTATTAAACGTACTTGGGAATACACCTCCTGCAGAGTGTTAGTAGGGTTTTCATAGAACAGTTATAGTAAAAAATAATGACTAGTTTAGATAAAGGATATAAATTAGCTACATCTACAGAACTAAAATATGCCTATGCTGCATATGATAAACTGCTAATGTCTTTTTTTCTTCCCAAATATCTACATCACATAAACAACCTTAAAAAACCAAACCAAAACAACAACAAAAAGCCAGCCCCGTGGTATCAGAAAATGCAAAGTAAAGCTATTATTTGCTTAAATGAGTTTCAGAGCCTTCGATAATTTATCATCAATTTCCCCAAGTTTCTTGACTTTCTTCATCTTGATCTCTCCCGTTATATATATCCACCGTTTCAATATGTAGCCAGTATTATCATATCCCGAACCAAGTCAGCAGTTTTGACATCTTCATTTCAATGTCCTTTTCTGTACCTTCAGCAATGTTAATGTTACAAATTACGGGAGGGTGTATTAATAGCCATACCCAAGAAGCAGAAAGAAAAGTGCATTTTTTTAGACTAAGTACTAACTTGGGATTTCCTGGGCCCAGTGCGGAGCTGGCGGAGCCCCGGCTCCTCCGTTGTGATGATAATGGATTCCGTGTTGTTGGCTCAAAGGTCGACGGGTCACCGTAAGCTCCTTAATGGACTGTGAAATAACTTTAACTGCATTAACCTCTCTGGATCACATGGGTGGCACCAACATCCACTCCTGAAATTCTCATTCGCTTATAGAGACAATACCATTAGATTATTATATTTTCCTTTTGGAATAGCAATAGGCTCAAAGCAATTATGCAGCTAAGCGTTTCCATTAAGCGAATAGGGCCTTAAAGAAGATTAACTGGAGCTTCTCCGGCATTCAGTATAAAGGTGGAATAAGTCTAAAGATTTCGACAGAATTCAAATCTGCTAAAAACCCTACCTATGATATCATGGTGCTTTAAAGTATGAAGTCATTAGCTGAAATAAAAATGTTGCAGCTGTGTTCACAGAGGCAAGTATGGTTGGGTGGCTGCCCAAACCCAGCACCTGTCTTCACGCAGCATTTTCTGAGTGTTTGCTCTTAAGAAAGTTGCAAAAAAAAAAAAGGCACTAAAAAGAGCAAGAGGAAGACTGGCTTCCCACAACCAACAGCAAATTATTTTGACCTGATGTCTAGGTTCCATATTTTCCATGGGTCAAAAATCACACTGTCAAGTAAGGCGAGCAGATGCAATGCCCATCTTCAGCTCCTCTGCAGGAACCTTGCTGCTGGAGTTGAGCTGAGACATGGATGTATACCAAGGCTGCATGGGCCTAGGAAAGGGATCCCATAGCCCTGTGAGCCCTTGTTTCCGGGTCCCTGGAAATCCTGAGTGCAATCTTGTCTCCAGGTATCCCCATTTGGTTGTTTTGGTTGGCAGTCTCCAGGCTGAAAAATACATGGCTCTATTCATCACAGCCCTATTCAGCCACACTATTGTTTAAGCCTCCAAGTAAATTAAATTTGAGTGTATGTAAAGAGCTAAGGTCTTACTTAAGTGATGTGTTGAAGTGGGGTCTTTCATGCTCCAAATTACCCACAAAATGGATCTGCTAATTGTGGTGTCAGCCTTTCTTTGTGCCAAGTACTATAAAAAGCATACTGGAACAATACCACAAATATAGCTTCCAGGTCATAACAGTTATAGGAATTATTGAATCTGTTTGTTTATTTTACATAAAAAGGCATCTAAGAATCCATGCCAAGTTCTAGGCACTTTAACAAACTAAAGAAATGAACACAACACATGGGGATGCCTCTAATTTGAAAAAAAAGAAGAGATACTGGTAGGGTCTGAGGAAACTTGAGTTTAATGACTGACCAGTAAAACCTTTGTTTATCCCTTCATTTTGAATTTTAAAGCATAATTAGGCTGTGGTCATGAATTATTAAACCAAATACTTGGAAAAGTTTAATATTTTAGATGGTTTGAGATCTTATTGTCAGATTATTTTCTATTAAACCTGGTTTTGCAGAGAAAATGGAACTTCATAAACAATTTTTTTAAAAAAAGATACTTAAAAACACTGTAGTACTTCAAAACTTAAAATAACCCTAGTACATTTTCTTTTATCACCAGAGAGCAACTGATAATATAAGTTAACAAGTTATTTCAGCATTAAGTTATGAAAAAGTATTTCTGTTTTCTGCTTTCATTTTCTTTTCTTGAAATGTAATTTGTTTTATGTGGAAAAATCAAAACAAACAACCCATTTTTCCATCCAGCAGTTCTGGTTATCAGTAAGGATAACTGCCTGATTTTTGTAGACTTCATATTTTGGCTTCATACTAATAATGACAAAACAGAGATTATGCATTTTAAATTCTGTTTGTATTTTGTCTCAGCAGCTCCCAGTATGTTTAGCCATTATGCTGCATACAGACTCACTATAATGAAGTAATTATTTTGTTGTAGGGAAGGGCTAGGTGATCAATCAGAGTTTAGCAAAGGGATAGATAATAGACAGAGAGAAATTTTGACATCAGTCTTCATGGGAAAGGCTTATGGTAAAGGAAAACTACTTTAAAAGTTAAATGCTAATCTATGCATGAAAATACCATGACCACATGCACAAACACACCTGAAGTATGCCTTTATTGCTATTTTTAATAAATTATGTCAGCAGAAGGAAGAGAAGAGATAGATACTGTCTGTCAGATATTAGTGGAATAAGGAAAGTGAAGGGAAACAGATTTTATCAAATAAGCAGACAGAAGGGAGGCTGAGGGATTGCTGCTTTCCCCAGCACAGGAGAAGAAAGGCAGCTCTCCACACCAGAGATGCCTACATTCCTTTTCACTGGTGTCGGCACCTGAGCAGACGAAACCTTTAATGGCTCTGCCTTTGCTTCCTCCTTGCTTCTGCCTCCCAACCTGCTGTTCAGACTCCTGCTGCTTGAGGGCTTCATTTTTCCTCTTTTCTTCTCTAGATCTTTTCTGTCCCACAGCCTTCAAGGGTGCCTCATTTTAAGCACTGTTCAAGCATTTCTTTCAGCCCAGTCTTCTTCTCTTATTTCATTCCACTTCTCCCTCCACCCATAATACTTATGTCTTGTTAAATCTGGTATTACATCTTAGAAGGTGCCACCTATGGAAAGGAAGGTCTTTCATTGCATTTTAACTCTCTTGGTAATTGAGTTTTGGTCCTTCCCAATTCTATGAGCTCACAGTTGAGCACAAAGCAATTTGGGCTTTAACAAGCCAAGAGATATATCTATTGCCCGCCCTGTCTCTGTTTCTCTCCCATTTCTCAGTACCACAGAGCTGTCTGTACTTTCCTGTGATCCCTGCAGCCCCCCGTGACCAGGCAACTGCCAGCAGACTTGTCAACTCTTACATGCTATGTGTGAAACTCAATATTTTTTTGCACCTCTAACATACCTGCTGTGTTTTTTTCCTCCCCTCATGGGTACAAATCACACCACTCTCATTTAATTCAACTGACATTTTAGCCAATATTAAGTTTTTTCCCTGCCTCTTTTTCATTTTTATTTTGAGGCAGGGTGGCGGACTTTTAGTGTTTGTCATGCTGAGATAGAGATGTCAGCCAAAGTCTAATGCATATCTCCACATATTTGGCAGATGCAGTGTGTAGACTGATTTGCTGGATGGGACCTTATTCTGAGCACCTACAAGACTCATGAAAATTGAAGAAAACAATTTAGGAACAGATCTAGAGAGAGGAAGCTAGGAGATTGTTGTACTTAATTTACCTCGGCACCTTTAGCCCACAGCAAGCTTAAAGAAATGACATTTAATAATAACCTGAATACTTGGACCTGTCAAGAAATTGCAGTGGCCCAACTATACTGTGTTTTGGCCTCACTGCTTACAAAACATGGTACAAGTGCAACAGTAATAAGTCCTCAGAACTATTCTATGATTTTGTACTTTTAAGGGAATTGGACCATTCCTGTTTAAAATAATACAAATAAAAAACCCCCACTGTGAACTGGATTGTGAAACTTGGCTGAGTTTTTAAAAGCCATTCATTTTTGCTGAGTTCCTGAATTCCATTTACCTTGTGTCCCCCAGTATGTTACACTTGCATGAGAAAATGACTGTGAGCAGGTTGGAATGGAGGGCATAGGAGAAGCATCTTTTTGCCAAAAACAATACTCCAGCAATGACAGCCTAAGGCTGGAGACAGCTAAAGTTGCTTATCTTCCATTATTAAAGAGTAAATGATTTGGTTGACTGTAAGTCCTACAAAAAAGAGAGGTTTCATAAGCAGACAAAAATCCTGAGAAGTGCAGATCCTCCATTGCCCATTATAAACCATGGGGACTGTCAAGACTAAGCAAGTTATCACCTCATTTGTTGTGGTCCCCAGAAAGCACAAGTGATACAAGAGAGAGGAGGAAGAACTGTATAGGGATTTTGGAGGTCACTTCCATATCAAGTCTCTTACCTGAGAGAAATTATCACATGGTGAGACTCAAGACAGATAGGCTTTCCAAAAACTATATGACATCTGTGATCCACCAAGGAGTATCATATAAAGTTGACTTCCATATGACTTCCACAGGACTGTTTATAGTGACAGCAGGGGGTTTTGGAGGACAGAGGCTGATATTCTCAGTACTTTGTTCATAGGAAATATTGGTATCATGAGAGCCTCTCATGGTATCTTTAACAAGGTATGAGGCAAGAACCATGTTTCAGCACTTTTCTGAGAGCAAGGCAGTAGCAATGCTACACCCCTACACTCATTTTGTGAACATGTTTAAGTGAAAGATGCCCAGAAAAAGTCCTAATTCATCAGGGACTACTCACAAAGAATTCCTGTTGTCAACAGATTCTTTTTGACCTAGAATAAAATCTTCAAAACATTGCTTGTGGCAAGAATGCTATAGTTTCAGAAAAATCTCAGGATTCTAGGAGTGCCATTTCACATGTGAAAGAATAAATATAAAGAAAAAACAAAGGATCAGAAAATGAGTAAGATTCCATAGGCCAATCTTTTGTAGATCCTTTTGCATTATATCAGCTGAAAGGATAAATTGTGGAAAACTACTGAATACTTTCTTGAAGGAAGGCCCGTGTAGCTGTTTTGAATTCACTGGAGTATATTACAAAGAAAAAGAATGGGTTTTCTAAAATACTTTGTATGTGAGATGTATCATTGCTAGAGCTCCAACACATGTTGTATATTGTATGTTACATTATAGAAATGGGACAAGAAAAGGGCAACGTTGTCTGTCACTTGCTGACGCTACAATGTGGTAATTGATAAATATTAATTTACCTTGTTTGGGACTGGCTTTGAAATATGAACTATAACAATATTAAAATATATCAGTAGTTAGCACTTGAACTAATAGTAGTATATCTACTTCAGAACATCTGTCCCTGTAATTGTGTGTTTGGTGGGAGAAAAGAAAGTTGAGAAATGTTTTGCCATGATAGAAATCTAGGTAAAATTTGTTTTCTTTCCCAGCAGTACAAGAAAACCTTTTTCTATTTGATGACTAGATTCAAGCTGACCTCCAATTATTTGGCATATTGACTATATAGTGCTGCAGGACTAATTTCTGGCAATTAATTTGGTTGACCTATTTATTCACCTTTCATACCTACTTATTCCTCTTTGTGCCACATTTATGGAAACACATTGAACAGGAAGGCCTTCTAAGTAATTAGGCACATTTACCTTAATCATCTTTTAAGACAGTGTCTGTTGGGCACCATGAATCCAATTTAAGTGTCCACTGACAATGTTTTCTCATTTTTTACATGTTGACTTTGGTGCATATGGCTAACATAAATTTGCATGTCAATGCAAGTTCTTCTTGCCTTCAAAATGCATTGTTTGGCTCTCTTCTGCCTTAACACCATGCTACAGTGATGGGTATGTTACTTCTACAAGCAGCCTCTCTAAACTTACAGGCATCGTATTACTTATGCTATAAGTCTCTTCAGAACAAAAATATTTCTTGACTTCATTTGTACTCAATGTATATTTAAGGACTGTTCCTCAGTTTTTGGAGCTTTTGTAGAGCGGAATTGTTTTGACAAGTCCTGAGAATTAAGTTATCTTTCTACTGATGTCAAGTGTCTTTCTGCCACGGAAACCTTCTTCATAAGCAAAGCAGTTATAACCGTGCATGTTACCGTCAAAGTCATGCGCTTGCTGCAGCTCACATTTTGCAGTTGGAGCAGAACACCCAGGTTCTCTCATCCAGGCCACCAGGGAGGGAACTTCTGAGAGGAGAACACTTGCTTTGTTTAAGGAAGAGGCATCTTACAAAAAATCTGTTCATAAACCCTCACCAAAATACATACACACGAACACAGGATGTGAACTGAGCCATGACCCTTCAAATTTCACATGAAAGTTGTAAGCACTGTGTATGTGTGTTTAGTTAAACCTGCGTAGCTACAGTACATATTGAAAATTTTACACATACATGCATCTGTAAGACTAAGAACTGAAAAACAAAGGCAATCTCCACAGTCTTCTAGGGCTAATTTTTTTCTTCTTTTTTTTTTTCCCCCTGAAGCTCAAACACACTTAGTTTGATTTAGGTAGAACCAGTTTAAATATCCACAGAGAGTTTGCAACCAATTTACATTTCAGAAATTTTAGATGAACTAGAGTGCTGATTACAAGGGTAATAGCTATTTCCTCACCCAACATAGCATAGATAATTTCCTCACCAAAGAAATGGCCCCTGGCTAAAGTGACAAATCTGAGTAAAATGCTGAATGCAAAGGACATGCGAATCTAGACTGAGACTTTTCAGATCCTATCTATTTCCAGGCTTCAAGTGAAATCAGCTGTTTAATAATCTCAATCTCAATCTTCTTGTATCTGTGTGAATATCAGATTATGTACCATAATAAAATAATTGAGTAAATTGTATTTTTGACAGTATATCTGGGATTTTTTAAAATCTGAATAAATGTATTTTATATTACTTTAAAATAATATATTTATTTATTTAAACCTTTTATTTGTTAGCATATATAACCATGTCAAGATGTTATGTCAAGCATGGACAGTGTGCCAACTGTCAGTTCAGTTGTGATTTTTATTTTTCACATATAAGTCTTAATGTTGAAAAATGTAGGCTCGCAAGAGGTTCTCTTGGATCCAAGAAATCCAGATTAGATACAAAAGCATCACCTTCAAAGAAAAAAAATCAGTTGAAGTATAACCAGTTTTTTGAGAGCTACTAATCTTTGAGTTGTGGAAATACCTGCCATCCTTTATCAGGTACAATTAATGTTACTAGTCTGAAAACTTGTTAATTCATGCTGTATACTGTATGAATTTCTAGTCCTATTGTCTTGAAAAATTGACTCTTAGAGCTCAAAAATGTACAAAGAATGGCTACACGAAGCAATCAGATACCCAGTTCAAAAAAAAGAAGATTGTTTTCAAGTATGCAGGTAGGCTGTGGAGCCGCTACTTTGATTCACAAGAGACTAAGTTATTTGGATAACATTTTTGGAAGAATTTTTGTCATTCTCACCTAACAATTCACAGTTTAACTTTCAGGATGACCAGTGCTATCATTCCTGTTCGTGTTCTGCCTCCTTTTCTGTTTTCAAAGCAATAGGAGACTGTGTTTATGCTTGAGAATGAAAGGCTTAATTTAAACTTAGGTATATCTCCTCTGAACAGGACAGCTCTACTGTATGAATCTGCACCCAGATGTCAAACTCATACAGAAGACATGGATGTCTGGCTCCATCCAGAAGTCTGGTTTTGCCACATGTAGATATGTATCACTTGTAACCATCAGATCTGCATTTCTGTTTCAACTTCAGTACCTGTGGGAAGCTGCAATTTATTTTTTGATGCAGATTTCCTTTATTTCTTAAAGACAAACGATTCTGCTAGCGGGACAGCGGGCTTCTGTGTCACTGGAAGGAGAGAGCCATGGCAGAGGTCTACCAAAAGCATCTGGGTCTTGCTGACCCCCATACGATCTCAAGGAGGACAGGGATGAGCAGGGTGGGCAGTGAGCAGGCAGTTCCTGCAGCAGCACTGAACCTCCCTATTGCAGGGAGCAGGGTAGCTTTACCTTCAGAAACTAGGATGGTAGAAATATGTGAAAGTTTATTTGGTTGCCTTTCTCCCTAAAGCCCTTGCCACGTTAACAGAAGAAGCTGGATTCATCTTGAGTTCATTAGCTTGGGATAAACAGTTGACAAAATCTTAGCAAAAACCAGGACAGTTTGTTATTCTCAAATGAGTTAGCAATTGAGCTGAAAAGCAAGGCTTTCCTGACAGTCCTGTGAGGAAAATATTATTGTTCTTGCTTTGAAGAGTAGGAAACTGAAATGTAATGAACTCACCATCAAACACACCTGAAGTACTATTTTTTCCCATGATCATGGACTGCGTATCTATTTCTCCAGTGCAAAGCAAGATTAAAAAGCTGCCAAATCAGAATGTAGGACCACCATTTCTGGTGGAATAAACCGATATATCTGCACTGAAGTAAATGTCAAAACGGAGCCTGTAGTGTTTCACACTCGTTTTGCGTAGGTTGAATGACAGTACAAGGTGTAAGGCAACTCTGGATAAGTCTCCAGATTCCTAAAGGAGCCAGAAATATTACCTGGGACTTGGATCCACTGGGAGGATAAAACAGAGTCTAAGGAATTTCTCTGAGCATAGATAGACAACTGTCAGTGTATCTGCTGGGTGGTTACAGTCATTCACATTTAAGTTCTGTTTGGTTGCTTTGAAGCTAGGCACTGATAGGCTTCTCTGAGCGTGCTTATCTTACAACCCCTTCAGCAAATGAAAGTATATCACAAATTGTATAAACACTTCCAGCTAAACAGATACAGGTGAGTTACATGCACAGGCAGATTTGTATGTATATATACGCTCAAATTTCAGCAATCTAAAGAAGAGCTCCTGCCCGAAGTATCAGTAAGAGGCAGCCACCAGACACAGAGCGATGCTTTACTTTCCTCAGGTAGTTTGCTATATGAAAACTTTGCATTGTCCTAGACAGACCTTTTCCTGTTGAGAATATATTTTGGTGTGAGCCCTTCCACACAAGAGTTTGTATAATCAGGTTATATTCCTCTAAATGCTTATTACCTCTGTAGAGTGTAAGAAAAGTAAAATAGAACACAATTCCAGATGCCTTCAAGGCTCTTGTATCTCTAAAGAGCTGTGATATCTGAGTGTATTGAGTATCAATTATGAAATTTAGGTGGAAAGCACTATGGTCAGCAAGGCCAAAGAGGATTCAATTATTGGTACAGCTACATTAAAGGGCCACCCATAAATTATCTAAGTGGACTGTAACAATTATGAAAACTAATGAGAATAATCTTAAATGGATAGGAACAATCTTATATCATTTTAACATTTTAATCATAAAAATAATATAAAAAAGCTTTTTACCACTGGAAAAATTCTGAGTCCTCAGTTAACTTCAACATTTTTGAGCTTAATGACATAGCTGAAAAGCTGGCAAAGTTGAAGTAAAGTTAAACAGATCTGTTGTTTGACATGTCTTTTGTCTTAAAGCCACAGTACTTTGGATGACAGGGTAGAAAAGCACATTACTGCAATGGCAAGAATGATTATTAGCAAAGATCTCACCATAGCACTGATGACTAGTCTTAGGTCTACTGGACAGTGAAAGATCAGCCTTTCCTTTTCATTGCAATTCTCCATGCCTGTTGAACTCCCTGATAGCACAAACCAAACAAGCAGCATTTCTAAAAAAAAAAAGTTAAAAGATAGACTTACTATTCTTTAAAAAAGGCAACTGGGATGCAATAAGTAGGAAAGAGTCTGCATCTGGAAATATACTGCTTTGTAGTATGATAATCTTCTAACTTAGAAATCGTCCTTAGCTTTAAAATGTTCAGCTAGGTTCTAGGTATAGAAACATCTTTCCAAGTTTTCTCAGGATCTTGGACTCAATTTATAGGTGAAATAAGACTCATAAAACCGCACTTGAGGCAGAAACCATGGGCTCAGCACACACGTTGTATGTAGCAAATTTTACTGCATGGTCAATACCTCTGAAATCCAGACTTTTGACAGAGCTTTTCCACACAGGATTATGTATCCTGTTCTGGCAATGAAGTCCAGATATTTGAACAAAAGTATAATCAGAATTTAGCTCCAGGACCCAGGCTTGTCTTTAATTAGAAAAAAAAAAGGTGGTATGTTCCAATATGCATAGCCACAGTCAAGTTAATGGCAAAACTCCCACTGAATGAACTGGAAGCAGGATCGAGGCCATAGTTTGTATAAAGCAGCAAAATGTAAAAATCTTCTCATTTGTGCTAGTGAGAGTACAGCACCCAAATGGAGCATTTCCAGTGTTGCATTTGTGAACAGTTATTTTCTTCTGTTGGTACATGTGAATATAAACATCAAGCTGTCAGTAATGAAGAATAAGTCTATGCATAATTCTGCTTTGTCTCCATTTGGTTCCTTGTATGTTTGGGCTATTAACCTGGGGGAACACTGTCGAGACACATCTTTCCCAGCAGTGTAAGAGTTGAAGAACAACAATGGCTGTCTCTGTGAAAATGTAGAGACCTGGTCCTATGTTTTCTCTCCATGGATGTATCTATGCAAATGTCAGCTAGAAAATGGCTTCTTTGAAAACAGTGAGTGAGAAGCAATATGAATTTCTCTGTCAACCTTACTCACGGAGGTCTCTTTTCTACCTGACAATCATTCAATTATGTAATAAAATACTGTAGACCAAGCATTTATGTGATTGGTGGCAACATCTTGTAGTTTTACCCCAGAGAAGAAGTGAGGAGTTTCAATCTACCTTTTGTTTTATTATTATTTCTCATCATCAGCTGGATTGGTGCTGTCTTTGCAGCATGTGCCAAGAGATCACTGGTGGATAGTTTCCCCATCTTAAGGATGAAAACTGAATCAGGACTATCAGGTCCTGAGTGAATAACCCAGGCCAAGTGAAGAGTTGGTCTCTAGGAGGAAGTACAAGGCTTAGAAGGTGTGATGTAATCCTATTAACTTACTAACATAAATACCATTTCCCTTTCAAGTTAGAGTTTGCACAAACGCGTTGCCTTTACTGTATTGTTTGACCTGTTGCAGAATCAATATTCTTAGTCTGTCAGGAGTTACGCAGTTACACATGCACATGTAATTTCAGCTGGATCCCATCCAAAAGCATGAGAACCCTTTCCTTGTCTGTTATATAGAAACATAATTTTAAAATATTTACATTTCCTTTTTTAACTGGAAAGTTAGGCTAGTATTCCATGAAAGTTTCTAACCATATATTGCTGAAGGCATAAATGTGCATCTGTAAATTAATTCATTAACTTAAACATTTTTATTGCTTTTGATTCCAATATCAGAATCTCATGTGTATGTAGCAGATTCTTTCTGTCTCTCTAAAAACTGAGCTGAACACAAGTCACATCTGAAAATTCATTTCTGGGTTTACAAATCTGAGACAAATTTACTACCTCTGCCCTTTCTAAAATGGTAATGTGCAGATCTTGGAGTAGATCCAAAACACAGGTAAATCAGTGGAAAAATGTCTATTGACTTTCAACGTAATTTTAGATCAGGCCCATGGCAAATAAGAGTATGTCCAGTGATCTCCCTCATAACATTAATGAAGAAAGACAAGATGAATATATCTTATTATATAATAGATTGTTGAAGCCTAAACCAAAGCAGACACTGCTTTACTTAAAACTTGCTCAATTTTACTTCATTCTTAGTTTCCATGAGGTGAGGATTAGGACAGGTTTTGAACATCAGTATATTTAAGCGCATATATGCTCCTGAACAGTGGTGTTCAGAAGCAATGTTCAGTAGAAGTGTACTTCTCATCCATTGCTGCTTTTGCTGGTCTTAAATCTTTTAAAACTCATGCTTCAGGGTTTCAGCCTGTCTTGAACAATTAGAGATCAAGCTGGCCCTTAGTCAAAGGCAGAAAATGAGACCGCTTCACACCTTCTTATTTACTCTCTCCGCTGGCCACTGTCGCAGACAGAGCAGTGGACTAGACACACCTTAGGCTTGAACGAGCAGGACAGTTCCTACAGTGTCTGTCTGCTTAATAATCCATTTTTCATTCTATTACAGTGTAAACTGTATTTGCTTATTGCTGATATTTTCAAGGCAGCAGATGCTACTGCTACTGAAATCAAACACCTCATTTCCAAGGGCATTTTGGGGCTGGAAAAAAAGAGCAGGGAAAAGGCAAGCATTTGTCTCTCCTCCTGGCTATGTGGAAAAGAGAACCGGGTGATGCTTTGCACCATCTCAAAAAAGACACAGGAAAGGACTTCTGCCTGAAGTGCATGTTGTCAGCACCCGTTGCTGCCCTTAGGCAGAATTAGATAAGATGCAGCTGTAGCTGTCCCAGCTGCATAGTTCCCTTTTGGCATTAAATGCATGGGCAGTCAGTGCAGTGAACTTACCAGGCTGGAATGTGGATAAAATGAAGATAAAACATAAGGAGGAAAGGATAAATAAAAACACTGTTCTGCAGCAAAATATTGCAATTGCAGTACACACTGTAACAGCAGTCTTCCTCTTAAGGGGATCAAAAAGTTGCCTGTTTTGATTATTCAGCTCTCGGGGAGCTCCTCTGTACGTGGAAATGTCAGTCTTCTCTCTCTCTTCCCATTCAACCCTGTCCAGCTTTATGAATAGTCTTTTATTTTTTCTTTACTAAAAAAAAAGTTTACATGCTGCAGAAAAGAGTGTGGGCCTTTGTTATTAATGTTGTAGAAATACAAATATGTCCACCTAAGAAAGGAGTCTTCATTAACTCCCACAGCCCAGAAAATTAAGGCACGGCTCATCAGGATCTGCACTTGCTGTTGGCTAAATTGCAAGGGACTAGTTGAGTTGCTGGGGTTCATAATGCTGATAGAGCGGTTTCCACGTGAATGAAGGATAAACAGCGATTAATTTCAGCCAATAAATAATGGTTTGAGGCCCACATTGAAAGAGGAACAATTACTTTTCCATTTTTCCTGCCAAATGAGCTGATAAGAGAAAACAGGGGAGTTGGCCACGTAAATCAGTCTTAATTTTATCTTCCCCATTAAAAAGCAGCCATTAAGACCATCTTCGGCTCATTTCATCCTCTTCTTGTTTCACTTTTTCAATTTGCACAAAAGGGGGGAGTTTGCTCGTCATAAAATTTCACTTTGGCCAACCTATCATTTGCATCTGAGCCAATAAATAGCAATTAGCATAAACATTTAAATCAGGAACTGGAACAAATTCTTGTTCCCCCAGCAAGCTGTTAAATTACTGTATTTCACTATATATAAGAAGCGTTAGAAACAAGATCTGCTGGGCACAATTATCCCTTTCAAACAAGACATGCTTGAAATAAAAAAAAAAGAGAAATAGCTTGCTGGGCACCCTTCTTGTGGGTAGCCAATGAGCTTAGTCAATGCAGAGAGAAGCTGTACCATTAACAATGTTCAATAAAGCCCTATTTCAAGCTTTCCATCTAAAGGGATTTACTTAATCTTTATCCAAAATATATTCCCTAGGAATTAATTTAATTTGCATTGATGTTAAATCATCAAACTTATTTTTTTCTTGCACATTTTTCTCACTTTGCTAAAATGGGCGTATCTTTGCACACTGGTGAGCCTGAGCTTTGCAAGCCTTGCTTTCTTGCAGCATGTTAATTATGTCAACATGCATTCAGTAAGCATGACTCTGACTTTCTTACGATGTGATAAATCAGAAATAGCTCTGTAAATGCCAAAATAACTCCAAAAGGTGTGAACCACTCAAAAGAAGGTAAGAAGGAGGCTCAAGTCAATGCCTTTTCTTTTGCATACATTCTTTTGGACTTGCAAGAATATTTTAACTCTTATGCAACATTTGTCATCCTCATAGACCCCAATAAAAAGTGGAGTTATTTCCATTTTGCAGTTGGAGAACCTAGAGCACAAACATTAAATGACTTGCTGAAGGTCATACAGGAGCTCTGAAATGCAGCCACAGCTGGTACTTGGTTCTCAAATATATGCCTAGCTCTAGGTTTAACTCTCTCTAATGTATGTGCTGAGAAAATTGATGACAGATATAAATCAATTTTCCCTTAAGGTTATCTATGCTGAACGTGACCCATATGCGATACTTCCTAAAGAGGAGTTTTGAAGAGAGGTGACACAGCAATAAACTTTTTGCACACTGAACTGTACAGGTAAGGTAGCACCTCAGAGTAATTCACTGTAATTCTCTAAAATACATTGGTTTTAGCAAATGTAAGCTACTGATGAATATGGATTTAATTGTGGGTTTGTTTATTTTAGATTAGAATATTGGGTGAGAGTCATTAGAGTGAAAAGAAGAAAGGTGAAAATCTACTCAAAAGGAGCAGAAAACCAGAGCTTTTGCTCATGTGTTCAAGAATTCTGCAGTGCTGGCTGGGCAAATGTTGAATCTCCACTCGTGTGCTGCTGCAGTCACTGTCTGTGATATTTACCGCATGTAAATATCTATGGAATTGCTCTCCTTCTGATGTAGCATGAGGTAATTTTTTCTCTTCTTTAGTTTTCTAAAAAAAAACCAAAAAACCCAAATAATAATTTAAAACGTTATTATGCTATGGATAATTTCTGGGTCACTGCACAAAGACAGGGAAATACTTCCAAGACTTTGCTTTTGCCTTATCCCAACAAATGCTAATCCTTCGGTCTCATCTACATCCACACTCACGCTGAGATAACAGACAGGATTCCATCTTTTATCTCCAGTGAAATTTTGATTGAAAGTCTCTGCAGACAACCTTGTTTTGGATCGATTGCCTTGTTCTAGGTTTATAGTAAAATAGGTTGAATACTTTCTGGGTACATTTTTCTTGTAGCCTGTGGGTTAGCACGAAGTAAAATGTTTTGTATTTCAATAGTATATTGCACCGAATGATCTGAGAAGTGAATAAGTATTATTATCCCCTTTTTATGAACAGAAAAACTGAGGGCTGATTTACAGACAGAAGTGCATTATTTAAACTGACAGTGTTAATTAAACTAGTTTGGTAAAACTAATACAAAAATCTCTTCAGAATCTTATTATGGTTTGGAAGAGGTTACACCATCATAAAAGTCACTTGAAAATTAATATACTAACATCCGCATGTGGCATTATACCAGATTGATTAAATTATTTTTAAAGTAGAGATGACACTATTTCTGGGTGTAAACAGAATGTGTAAATCATGACAGGTTCAGTGATTTGATGTAGGGCTATAGAGTAGCAGGTTCATATCCAAGACCTGCATCCACAAGGTTTGTTAATATGATAATTTTCTACCTTATGGAGCAGTTTATGAATAGATGCATGGTATCACCCTGGAACTTTTTCCATTTCCATAAAACAATTGTTGTGACCATCTCTTAGTAATGTAGCTATCTTTAACATAGCGGGGTAATAAACATAGGTGAAATATTAAAGTATTCCTAACATATGAATAATAAAAATTTGGTTTATTTTAGATGAAGTTTATTACCCTGATATTTAGTTAGGAATATTAAATTATTCATAACATATTAATAATAACAATTTGGTTTATTTTAGATAAAGTTTATAAAAGAATCTGAGTTTTAAATATAAAATTCAGAGGTGCAGTTCTGTAAATGGATAGGTTAATGTTTGTGTAATTAAGTAAATGATAACAGTTCTGGATGTTCTTTGAGCTGTCCTTCAGAACACCTTTGAAGAATGCAATTTTCAGAAATGCTTCATTTTGGCCACTTGAAAATGTTAATTCATTGCTGTGGTGTATGACATGGTATTTTGACATTTCAGTTTCTCATCCTCGAAAATGGGAAGGACCCTTTTTGTAACAAGGAAAGGTCTTGATGGTGACGATAGTTAAAATTAGGACAACCTTCAATATATAGTTCTATACTTCTTACAATTGTGCTAAATAATTAAGAGCTCTTTGCTTGGAAGCTTATTGAAGAATTTCTGGGAATTTTCTTTTCCTGGTGAACTTGAATAAAAAGAAGTGTGGATATAAAACATAACTGGAAGTCTCATATACACTTGATTGAAGAGAAGCAAGAAAGAGGTGGGCTCATGCTAACCTCAGAAGTTCAACAAGGCCAAGTGCGAGGTCCTGCACCTGGGTCAGGGCAATTCCAAGTACAAATAGAGACTGGGCAATGAGTGCATTGAGAGCAGTCCTGAGGAGAAAGACTCAAGGGTGTTGATTGATGAAAAGCTCAACGTGAGCCAACAATGTGTGAGTGCAGCCCACAAAGCCAACCATATCCTGGGCTGTATCAAAAGAAGTGTGGCCAGCAGGTCGAGGGAGGTGATTCTCCCCCTCCAGTCTGCTCTCGTGAGACCTTACCTGGAATTACTGCATCCAGCTCTGGAGCCCTCAGTATAAGAGGGGCATAGACATGTTGGAGCAGGTCCAGAGGAGGGCCACAAAGATGATCAGAGGGCTGGAACCCCTCTCCTATGAGGACAGGCTGAGAGAGTTGGGGTTGTTCAGCCTTGCAGAAGAGAAGGCTCCGGGGAGACCTTACTGCAGCCTTCCAGTATCTGAAGGGGGCCTACAAGAAAGCTGGGGAGGGACTTTTTATGAGGGGATAGGATGAGGGGTAATTCTTTTAACCGGAAGAGGATAGATTTAAATTAGAAATTAGGAAGAAGTTTTTCACTGTGAGGATGGTGAGACACTGGCACAGGTTGCCCAGGGAGGCTGTGGTTTCCCCAGCACTGGATGTGTTCAAGACCAGGTTGGACAGGGCTTTGAGCAACCTGATCTAGTGGAAGGTGTTCTTGCCCATGACTGTGGGGTTGGAACTAGATGATCTTGAAGATCCTTTCCAACTCAAACCATTCTATGATTCTATAAAAAAGGAGAGAAGATAACAGAGGGACATTTGTACTCTGAAGCTGTGTACACCAAAGAGAAAATAAATAAAATAAATAAATAGGGAAGAAATAATCTACCAATATGTCCAGTATTTTAAATTGAATCAGTTCTCTAATACTGTAATAATAATAATAATAATAATAATAATAATATAGTGATTCTATATGCCAGCAAACTCAGAAGCACAGATGTCAGAAACAGAAGCAGTGCTGGGACTTGAAGGACAATGTTAGATGTCTGAGAAGTATTGTTTAGAATTGTATTTTATGTTCAACAGGATTTAGGAGTGTGAAACTAGGACTTCAAGTCATATATGCCAATGATATTTAGCAAAAAATTGCAATGGATATTTTTTGAGAATAAGTAGGTGACCATCACAAATGAATCAATTTAAACAGAAAAAATGTCATCATTTTATGCAACTGTTCATTGTTCTTCTGAAACTTTCACGAAATATAGACTAAGAAGGTGTCTATCAAAGTCACAGATTCACTACCAACTTCATGGCATCTGAATTATGATTCAACCATTAATCATGAAATTGACACTTTATTTCAGATCTATAAATGGTTTTCATGTTAATTGATTTATAATTCCATAATGCAGAGACTAGTATTTTGATGAAACAGCTTAAACTGTACATTGTGCTAAACTGAATTTTCTTGAAAAAAAATGTTCAAAAGTGAAATAAATCTTTTCCACAAAATACAGATTGACAGAGAGATTAATCCATAGTTTTCCCATATATTGAAAAATGTTTCATGTGAAAATTAAATGTAAAGTACATACAAAATACTAAACTATTGGAAAAGTAATATCTTAATGACCCCAAGAAGCTGGCCTTTCTTTTTATGAATTAAATTTGTAGTGAAAAGAAACCACGTATTTTTGTAAGAAAGCGGGGAAAAACTAAAAGCAAAATTCTTTACTAATTTCTTCCAGTCTGAGTTATTCTTTAGGATAGGGAGAGAATTTAGGCAATTAAATACAAAGTTGATGTGTTGAGTTGTCAATTGTTCTCAAAATCTATCCTAGTGCACAACAAACCCAATATTTCATCAACAAAACATAAATAATAACTATCCCAAATAGGAATATTTGGACTATGATAACCAGATATGAAAACTGGTGATTAATTGTGTGCTTGAAAACATAAAGGTTGTAAAAAAATCTGTTAATCCCGTGTAGAAATTTACCAAA